>CAJHQQ010002200.1:0-70359 GCA_905132885.1 Moricandia moricandioides
CCAGGACAAGAACCAAAGAGTCTTTGACCATTTTTTAGTCTTTGTTGCTTTTCTAGGTGTGTTTTTCCCGCAGCATTCTAACCTTTTCGTAGCCTTTGCTACTATAATATGTTTAACGACCTTATCATTCAGGTATAAGGGAAGATTCGCTTATTCATCCTTTGTCTTGAGTTAAACTCTTGTTCTTTTTAAGACTTTTCTTTGTTTTCTTGGTGATCATATCAAGTTAAACTCAAATCCTCCAAATCGTCCTGGACTTGTGAGTCATATAAAGCAACGACTAGAGATACTTTCTTTTGGTGGACTTGGTGAGTCATACATCAGCACAACTAGCCGGGAATAATCGAAGGCCTTCCGCAACCTTCGTGCGACCCTTTACGTATCTACTCAATTCGACAGCAGTTCATCCCAAATCCATCCGGTCGAGATTGATCCCATCAAAGGGCTGTAATCAAGATGGTATAGACACCCTCTTCACAGAGTATTCGCTCTAATTCATTAAACTTTTCTCATCTTCCTTTTTCTTCAAAACATTCTTTCTCCTATGCTAATTTAAGTCCGGGCCCCCTCATTTACCATCCACTAGTTTAAAAAAAAAAAAAAAAAAAAAAAAGAAGGTAAGCAAAGAAAGTCTATTCAAAAAGGAGTTTGATTTGTGGATTGGATGGTGGAAGAGAAGCTCGCTGGACTAGGAGAAATCCAAGACCTTGAGGTGGTTAACGGATTTTCAACACAAAATTCTATTTACATTTTTCTATGGAGATTCCTTTATGATTATAGATTGGATTACGCTACATATAGGAGATTCTTCTGATCGTCTTTCTTTAGAACTTGAGTTGGAAACTCGCATGTGTGTTCACAAAAATCTGAGAGAAAACACGTGAGTGGGTGAGGATCAAACACTTGAGAGTGTTGAGGTTTTTTTATCTAACGTTTAGTGTTTAAGAATTTCAGGAACCATGAGTAGTGAGGAAGAAAGGAGCCGACCCGGAAACTCATTTGCTGGGTTATCTAACCTACAAATGCGTTGCCTTTGAATGGATTCTATGACTAACTTGATGAATGCAGGATTAGATCAAATCCATCAAAGAATTGATGAGCTTCAAAGCCAGCCAACAAACTCTTTCTAGGACTAGGCATAAGGAGGGATCGTCCAAGAAGACCCAACCGGTCCGATGATGAGATCCAAGAGGAGTATTCCCAAGAAGGCGATGGCTGATCCATCAACCGCCCTAGGAGAGTTCCTAGAAACCGAGAACAAGGTGATATCAATCCATTTGCTAGAACTGATCGTATGATGATGGCTTAGGAGGATTGAAATTGAAAATTCCAACTTTTGATGGTAGAAACGATCCTGATGCTTTCCTTGAATGGGAAAGAAAGATTGAACTTGTCTTTGATTGTCAAAATTTTTCTGATCTTAAGAAGTTAGATTGGCTGCTACTGAATTCTCGGGCTATGCTATTAATTGGTATGATCAAGTTGTGACTCACAGGAGGAGGACAGGTGAAAGACCAATTGAAACATGGGATGAGTTTACCCTATTGATGAGGAAACGGTTCGTGCCTACTCACTATCACTGTGACCTCCACCAGAAGCTGAGACGTCTACTTCAAGGCACCAAGTCCGTGGAAGACTATTACCAAGAGATGGAGATATTGATCATCAAAGCTGATGTAGATGAGCCTATGGATGCCACTATGGGCACGATTTCTGTCAGGTCTCAACCGTGACATCCAAGATCGTATGGAACTTCAAGAGTATGACAGTGTGGAGCAGATGTTACACAAGGCCATCTTGATTGAACAGCAAGTCAAAAGAAAAAGCTACTCAAAACCGACCCTTGCTCCCAAACCTGCCTATGCTCCTAAACCAAGCTATCAAGATAAAGGTAAGTTCCCTTCCACAACACATAAAGCTTTTAGAACTGATGTTCCTGCTCGCGTGGACAAGGAAAGGCAGTTGAGACTTCTGGCCGAGCAAGAGACATTAGATGCTTCAAGTGTCAAGGTCTAGGACATTATGCCAAGAATTGTCCAAACCAACGAGTGATGATCCTCATGGAGAATGGTGAGGTTGAGTCCGAGGATGAAAAGGAAGACAAGGAGGACTTGGGTCCTATCTTTGATGGGGAAGAGGAAGCTTTTGACTACCCACATCATGGACCCCTACTTGTGGCAAGAAAGACCTTGGATGACCCCATTTTCAATGAGAGGGACGACCACTTGGTCGATTGCTTCGGGCCGATCTTTGATGCTGACTCTGGACCTATCTATGACGATGATGACAGTCTTAATTACCCAGCTTTCGGCCCTCTCCTTGTCACTAGAAGATCTCTGAGTGTGCAACCTAAAACCAATGACAAAGAACAAAGGGAAAATCTATTCCATTCTCGTTGTCTTATTTCTGAGAAGGTGTGTTCTTTGATTATTGATGGAGGTAGTTGCACTAATGTGGCTAGTGACACCCTTGTAAGAAAACTAGGGCTTGTCACTCGGCCTCTATCTCGTCCTTTCAGGTTGGAATGGCTTAATGAGGCTGGAGAGCAGTACGTGAAGGAACAAGTCACAGTCCCCCTTACCATTGGACGATATGAGGATGAAGTTGTTTGCAACGTTCTCCCTATGGACGCTTGTCACATCCTCTTGGGTCGACCATGGCAGTTTGATAAGAAAGCGGTTCATGATGGTTACACAAACCGACACTCCTTTGATCATAAAGGAAAGAAGATCACACTGGTACCTTTGACACCTTTGGAGGTTCATCAAGACCAGATCCAACTCAAGAGGAACCGTGACAAAGAACCCAAACGAGATGAACCTGAACCTTCTCAAAAGAATTCCAATTTCTTTATTAAAGAAAGTCAGGTCAGGAAATCTCTTTACTCTCAGAAGCCATTTCTTTTACTTGTGTATAAAGAATCTCTTATGGCGAGTTCTTCTTCTGACCTTGCACCGGAGATTCCGAGTGATCTTTTAGATATCTTGCAGGATTTTCCTGATGTTTTTCCAGATGAGAATCCCAAGGGATTACCACCAGTTCGAGGCATTGAACATCAGATAGACCTTGTTCCGGGTGCATCTCTACCAAACCGACCAGCTTATCGCACCAACCCGGTGGAGACCAAGGAACTTCAGAAACAAATTGGAGAGCTTCTTGAGAAAGGCTACATCCGGGAAAGCCTCAGTCCTTGTGCCGTACCAGTTCTCCTTGTACCTAAGAAAGATGGTTCATGGCGCATGTGTGTGGACTGTCGTGCCATCAACAACATTACGGTAAAGTATAGGCATCCCATTCCTAGGCTTGATGACATGCTTGATGAGTTGCATGGTTCTTCTGTTTTCTCTAAATTGATTTGAAGAGTGGCTATCATCAGATTAGGATGAAAGAAGGTGATGAATGGAAAACTGCATTTAAGACCAAACTAGGATTGTATGAATGGCTTGTAATGCCATTTGGGCTTACTAATGCACCTAGTACTTTTATGCGTTTGATGAATCACATCTTGAGATCCTTTATTGGTCATTTTGTTGTAGTTTACTTTGATGACATTCTTATTTACAGCAAGAACCTTGATGATCATAGGAAGCACTTGAAATCTGTCCTTCAAGTTCTTAGGAAAGAGAAACTTTTTGCAAAATTTTGGTAAATGCTCTTTTGGAAACAGGTAACGTGGTGTTCTTAGGCTTTGTTGTAGGTGCAGATGGACTTAGAGTGGACGAGGAAAAGATCAAAGCTATCCGTGACTGGCCTAGTCCAACAACCGTAGGTGAAGTAAGGAGTTTCCATGGACTTGCTGGTTTTTATAGGCGATTTGTTCCAAACTTCAGTACCATCGCAGCCCCATTGACTGAAGTGATCAAGAAGAATGTCGGATTCAAGTGGGAACAAGCTCAAGAGGAGGCATTTCAGATTCTGAAAGGGAAGCTAACGCAAGCTCCTCTACTTGTACTTCCTGATTTTTCTAAGACCTTTGAGATAGAATGTGATGCTTCCGGAGTTGCCATTGGAGCTGTCTTGATGCAGGATAGGAAACCAATTGCTTTATTTCAGTGAAAAACTTGGAGGCGCCACACTCAACTATCCCACTTACGATCAAGAATTGTATGCTTTGGTGAGAGCTCTACAAACGTGGCAACACTACCTTTGGCCTAAGGAGTTTGTGATCCACACGGATCATCAGTCTTTGAAACACCTTAAGGGGCAGCAGAAGCTGAACAAAAGGCATGCACGCTGGGTCGAGTTCATTGAGACATTTCCTTATGTCATTAAGTACAAACAAGGTAAGGACAATGTGGTGGCTGATGCCTTGTCTAGAAGGTATGTACTCCTTTCAGCTCTTGAAACAAAGTTGCTTGGTTTTGAATTTATCAAGGATTTATATGCAACTGACTCAGATTTCAAAGAGATTTTCAGAAAGTGTTCAAAGGCGGCTTATGGCAAGTATTACCAAATTTTGGGATTCTTATTCTTTGATAACCGCTTGTGTGTGCCCCAATGTTCTTTGAGGGAGTTGTTTCTCAGGGAAGCACATGGGGGAGGCCTTATGGGACACTTTGGAGTCAAGAAAACACACAAGGTTGTGTATGAACATTTCTTTTGGCCGAGCTTGATGAAGGATGTGGAACGGATCTGTGGTCGATGTGTTGTTTGCAAGAAGGCCAAGTCTAAAGCCAAAAACCAAGGTTTGTATTCTGCTCTTCCCATCCCTTCTCATCCGTGGGTAGACTTATCTATGGACTTTGTGCTTGGTTTGCCAAAATCAAAATCAGGAAGAGACTCTATCTTCGTAGTGGTTGATAGGTTTTCTAAGATGGCTCATTTTATACCATGTCATAAAACTGATGATGCTGTGCACGTTGCTGATTTGTTCTTTAAAGACATTGTTAGGTTGCACGGCATGCCCAAGACCATTGTTTCTGATCGAGATGCTAAGTTCCTTAGTTATTTCTGGAAAACTTTGTGGTCTAAGTTAGGTACTAGGTTGATGTTTTCCACCACTTGTCATCCTCAAACTGATGGTCAAACTGAGGTTGTGAACCGGACCTTGTCAGCATTGCTTAGATCATTGGTGAAAAAGAATCTTAGACTTTGGGAAGAATGTTTGCCTCATGTTGAATTTGCTTACAATCATTCCGTGCATTCTTCTACCAAGTTTTCTCCTTTTGAGGTTGTGTACGGTTTCAATCCCTTATCTCCACTTGATCTTTTGCCTTTGCCTTTGAGTGAAAGAGTTAGTACCGATGGCAAAAGGAAGGCGGACACCATTCAAAGTTGCACGAAAAAGTCTGTGACAACATCCAAGCCAAAACCGAGGTCTATACAAGAAAAGCAAACAAGAAGAAAAAGAAAGTTGTCTTTGAAGAAGGTGATCTTGTTTGGATTCACCTCAGGAAGGAACGTTTTCCGGAAGAAAGGAAGTCAAAACTTTTGCCTAGGGTCGATGGTCCTTTTCAAATCCTTAAGAAGATCCATGACAATGCCTATCAGCTGGACTTGCAAGGTAAGTATGACATCTCTTCAAGTTTTAATGTTTCTGATCTATCTCCTTTTTGTGCAGATGATCCAGATTTGTGGACAAATCCTTTTGAAGAGGGAGGGAATGATGCACCTCAGTACAAGGATCAGCATATGGAACCAGCACTGGATGCGGATCAGGAAGATCACTTTGCCTCAACAGAGGTTCACCCGACGGAGTACATTGATCCATCCGTATACACTGACCGAACCGTGTACAGAATCGACCCGCGTTCACCCGGAAATGATCTAAGGTTGGAACCACGACCTAATGATCAGGTTGATCGACCTTCAGTCATCCGTTCCCGACCCATTCGACAATCTAAGACAAACAGACGAGCCAAAACTCAAGATCAACGAGAGGAACTTGACCTAGGTCACAGCACTTCACTTCTGACCCGTTTGGGTCGTACCACATGTCCCGGTGGCCATGAACATCACTTTTCCGACCAGATTGTTGATTCCTTGATGATCGATGATTCTAATCTCTCTAAAGCAAGGATACTTAAGTTCTCTGAAGATTTGGGTCGACTAAAGTGGAGTTCCGTTCATGAAAGTTCATTGATCACCCACACGGACAACCCACAGTACGTCCTGCTCCTGACCGCGAAAGACCCGATCATCACAGCAAGGTTCGATGAACCTTGACAAAAGTAGGCGAAGGGACATCTGTTGACCAGGGTGGATTCGGACGAACCTGGGCGGTAGGCTAAGGGTCATTTCGACCAGGACAAGAACCAAAGAGTCATTTGACCATTTTTAGTCTTTGTTGCTTTTTCTAGGTGTGTTTTTCCGCACAATTCTAAACCTTTTCGTATGCCTTTGCTACTATAAATATGTAATCCTTTCTTCAGTAATAGGGAAGTCGATTATCATCTTTGTCTTGAGTTAAACTCTTTGTTCTTTTAAGAACTTTTCTTTGTTTCTTGGTGAGTCATATCCAAGTTAAACAAATCCTCAAAATCGTTGGACTTGTGAGTCATATCAAGCAACGACTAGAGATACTTCTTTTGGTGGACTTGTGAGTCATATCAAGCACCAACTGAAGCCGGGAATATCGAAGGCCTTCCGCAACCTTCGTGCGACCCTTCAATCCATCCAGTTCTCATTCGTGAGTTCATACCAAATCCAATCCGGTCGAGTGATCCCATCAAGGGCGTATCAATAACTTCTGTTTACCTTGCTCATAATCCGGTAAGACACCAAAGAACTAAGCACGTAGAGATCGACATTCACTTTGTTAGAGAAAAGGTAGCTCTCGGCCAAGTTAAAGTGCTTTATGTACCATCAGCATTGCAGTTTACTGATATTTTCACAAAGGGACTACCAAATACATTATTCAACGATTTCAGAACCAGTCTCACCGTTCTTCCATGCCACGATTCGACTGCGGAAGGTTGTTCTTCCATGCCACGATTCGACTGCGGAAAGGTGATAGAATAGAATAATATGTAGATACCATATTTGGATTACGTACAATCTTTTGTAGATATTGTAGTTCCTATATTTCTGTAACAATCTTGGCTACTTAAGCTGATGTGAATACAACGATCTCCTCAAGGAGTATTATCAACTTTTACTAACACGATAAGAGTTACAAATAAAAAGGGAAAACAAGAACCACCGAAAAATAATGATGACAAAAATAAATTCTCATTTAGTGCAAATAATAACTTTGAATACACATAAATCACACAACATTTAATCAAGTAGTTGTTACTCCATCTGTTTCATAAAAAAATGTCACTCAGAAGTTTCACACACATATTAAATAATAATTAAAAAGCTTTATTTTACCTTTTGTTCACACACTAAATAAATATTTTTTATAATTAACATAGAAATAATAGGGAAAATTGAAATTTTATTTAAAATTTCGCATTGGAAATACAAAAATGACACTCGTTGTTAAAAAAAAGCTCAAAACGACACTCTTTGCAAAACAGATGGAATATAACATAATTCTCCAATAAGATATATTCTCACAACGACCAAAAAAAACACACAATAAATTTATACAAACAGATATCATACACAACAAAAATAAAATATCACGAGCAAAACTTTGAATCGAATTTTAGTATTAAATAAAATTTAGCCAGCCAATAATTATTTTAAAAACAGAAATCATCGATTGGTTGTGATATTGGAATTACAAAATATCAATATTTAATTAAATTACAATAATATTAATATTTAAATTACATTAAATAGTACAATTACAACAATATTAATATTAAATAAAATTTGATCTTAGACATCTCACTAAAATTTAACCATAAACATTTGGTACCATTGAATATTGTTGCTCTTGTGTACTTTTATTTATTCCTTGTTCGGATTGAATAAACTAATGAATAGTATTATGAAACTAGAATTTAATATTGTTTGTAATAATATATTTGTATGTTATATCCTTATATTAAAATTTTATAATTCTTATTAGTTTTAGTTAGTAGCAAAGACCTAGGTGTAAAAGTAAAAGTTTTGAAATTAAATATATTGTTTTTCAAAAAGAACCTCCATCAAAAATTTGTTGTCGACTTTATCATTTTACTAAGCCCAAAATAGTTACATAGTACAAATTTTAATTCTACTCGGTGCTATATATACATTAACAAAAGAAACATGTGTACGATTAAAATATAAGTTATATTATAAGACGTGTTAGGAAAAAGTTATGCAATCTCGAGGACCAAGCTCTGCCGATGGTTTTCACAATCTTTGCTGGTGGGTTCTCCCGATCAAGAATGCAGCTTTTATCTTCCCTTCCTCAAAAGCTTCATTCGCCAATAATTTGTATTCATGAGATTTTCACTTCCATTATTAATTGTGCTCTTTAACAAAGCCCTCAAGAAACTATGAAAGTTATATTTAGGAAGACTTAATCGACTTAAAGTAGATTCTATATTGGACCCTCTCAAGGAAGAGATGCCAACTCTGATCAATTTCTTGGCCGTCGACCAAGATAAATCCGACTACTCAAACTTCCTTTACATCTGAGAAACTAACTCTAATACACATTAGTCTTAGAAATGAATTAGATTTAGACTCATAGAGAAGAGAAAAATTGTGACTCAATATTTCATGATAGAAATGGTTTGCGGAAGGAACATACACCAAATTCCAATATACGGAATAAAAATCGATGAAAGGAAAGTATATAATCCGTAATGGAAACAAAAAAAAAAAAAAAAGGGTTAATTTGTGTAATAACCAATTTTGGAGACAAATTTAATGATATAGCATTGATTTTGACATAATTAGATTTTCTAACATTTGTTCATTTTTCTTCCGGTTATATCTTTTTTCTTTACAGTAAATAAATGACTTAAAGTGTATAAAAGATGACAGTGATTATAAATGAGTGGCTGTGATAAAAGGTAAACAGAATGGAACATGCTAAATGGCAATTTAACGAAATAACATAGTATATATTGTCCAAATTTTGAAATGTCTATGATTATAGAGAAAGAGGTAATATTTGCAACGTCAACCCAATCCTTTCATAAATAAACCCAAAACACTAATCACTAAACCCTAAAAAGAAATATAAACCTTAACCCAAATATCAAATATATATACAAATAATATATAACATGAAGTATTATTAAAACATAATAATAACAAACAAAATAGCATAGTACATATTGTTAAGATTTTGAAATGTCTATGATTGCAGGGAATGAAATAATGCTTACCCCAACATCAACCCAAGCCTTCCATAAACTAAACCCAAAACACTAATCACTAAACCCTAAAAGAAAATATAGACCCTAATCCAAATATTTAAATTTGCACATAGTACATAATATCAAACATTATCAAAATAGAATAGTAACAAACGGAATAACATAGTAAAATAAAAAAAATTAGGAGGAAGAGAAAATACTAATTGCGGGTGATTTGGTTAAGTGGTCGCCTAATGACTATGGGTATAGGAGTTGGAGGAGAAGAAAATACATACTAACTATGATCATAAAATAGAATAGTATACTGCATAAGCATCAATGTTTATCTTCTTCAATTTTCACTCTCATGTTATGTGTTTAAATCATCATATAATTAATCAATAAACATATTCACATGATCCATTTCAATCTTTACCTCTATCAGTTTGATCACTATCATCTATTAAAATCATATAAATTTATGGTGACAACAAGCTATTATAAAGGTGGTTGGTAAATAAAGGTAGTTGGTGAAGAAGTGTGGTTGATATAGATGAAGCTACAATGATAATGGAAAAACCAGCAATGGTGATTGATGAGAGAAAAAAATGTTAGTTTTTGTCAACCGGTTACTAAAGGTTAATATAGTATATATTTTAGAAATATTAGAGATGGTTTTTTTATTGGTTAGATTCTTAATTATACTTTATTTTGTAGTTATCTAGCCCAATTTCCCAAAAAATAATCTCATCTTTGTAAAAATGGTTGGGAGATAACAAAGATGAAAGAGAAACCACCATCATCAAAAATAATTTCTTTTGTCGAACCATCATCAAAATTTAAATTTAGAAAATTGCAACTTGAAAAATAAAATTTCTTTAAGAAATACTCTTTATAAAATAAAATGTCTTAGCATAGGGCTCAGCAAATTATTTTAGATCGAATAATTCGAGCTCACATTTTAATTTCTTTTATCGTAGTTTTTATTTCTATTACTGATTTTAATGTAATATGGATAATGAGACTTAGATCAGTATAAAATAACCAATAAAAATTAATTCCCTCTTTTGTGGCTAGTTTAAAACAAGGTTTTAAGCATAAATATTATATAACTTTTCTTGTTCGTTATTTTTGTCTTTTAGTTCGAAGCAGTAAAATTAAAACTGAATAACGAAACTGATCCGAAAAGAAAATCCTCAGAGTCGCAGACACACAAGGAGCCATTGAGATTTGAACAACCGGTTATAAAAAGAACAGAAACCTAAAATAGATAATGCCAACCACACGGGCTCGAAACCACACTGTTAACTAAAAGCATCCACATCACAAGCAGCAAGAGATACAGGAATTGAAGAGCTTTTCTTTTTTTTACTTTTTTTTTCAAATGATAATTTGACTACTTGAACATCAAAAAACAACTTAGTGTTAGGCAGACACACCTCTTAGGGGGTTGAGAGGATTGTGGGAAAGAGCAGGGTTACCTGTAGCCAAATCCAAGGTCGAGTTCCTGACCCATTGATTCCTGATGATTAGGACCACCGGCTTGACCCATTGCCGGAGACTGCTTGGATGGGTCTATCCTCTGCTGAATCCCTAAAAGTGTCTGCAGTGAAGCTGGATGATCAACTCTGTTGCCTTGAGAACCTGAAAAGCCACAAAAAAAAATAAAAAAATCAACTAGTCTCTTCATAGTTCGATATTTAGACCGAGGGGTCTTTGAGCACCCGATTTAGAATCCAGGCGAAAGTTAAAGGCAGAGTAGCAAATGGATTTGGTTATCTTTTGTTATACCTGGTGGCTGGCGATGGGCGAAGGGAAAGCCTTGTGATGGATCTAACTCGGGGATGAGACCCGGCATTTGGTTGTTCACATTAGGAGAGTGATGGTGCGGTGGGCCACCACCGGGGAATCCTTGCATTAGATGATGGTGTTGCAGGTTATCTTGCATATGCATCTTCTTCATCATATGTGGAGGAAGACGATCAAACTCAGGAAGTCCACTAGTTGCTGAATGATGAAAAGGTGGACGATGAATCATGCTTGGTGGAAACCGGTGATTTGGTGGAGGATCCTGATGTTGAGTTATGATGCTTCCTTGGCCCATAAAATCTAGCTGAGGTTTAACATGAGGATGGAAGACTGGGCTGGAACCATTGAAGTGAGAAGAAGGGTCGGTTGCGTATTGCTGGGGATGATGGTGAAGAAAGGGACCATCTTGACCTCCCATTATTGGTCTTTCATTCCTTGGACCAGAGTTTAAAGCAGCTAGCTTGTCAGAGATGTTGAAAGTTACTCCAGGCTGGTTACGAGGTCCTGGAAAAGACATGTATTTTGGTGGGTTTGCAGGATCGCCAACTGCAAGTAGATTACCATCTTCTGGAAAGCCTAGTAGCCCGCCGGGGAAACCGTCAGGTCTCGTCTGATTTCTTTGGCTCAGTTCACCGATAGACCTCTCCGATCGAAGCGGGACCCCAGGAGCATCAGAAACCACAGCTCTTCCAGAGACAGGTTCTCCAATTGATTGCAGTTCGTTCATGAAGGCACTCCCAAATAGATTCTCGAGAGTCAAAGACTTCCCCGGATCTGCTTCTCCAGCTGTATGTGGTTTCACAGATGGTGGTGGTCTACTCTCTGTAACTGAAAGTAGCAGCGCATCTTGACTTTTTGGGTCTGCACTTCTCTGTAACAAGGAAAGAAGGTGCTGCGATGCTTGGTTATCAACAGATGTTTTCCGTTGATTCGTTTTCTTCACAGAAGAAATATTCAACTCTTGGTCAACTGGTCCTGGAGGAGGAGGATAACTTTCACTGACTTCTGACAGAATAGACTGCTCAAGGTCTTCACAAGTGAGAACAGGTGGAGCAGCTGTTACTGATTTACTTGCGGAAGTATTGCTTAACTTATCAATGTTTTTAGTGGCATGGCCTTGATAAGGAAAATCCCTCGAAACCTCACCCTTAGCTTTTGTGTCAAAGGTTTGCAACTTATCTGCACCTTGAAGTAGTGACAGTAAGCCTCCTGGTGGCCTGCTGGATGGGAGATCTTCGAGTGGCTTGTTATCTGCACCGATTAAAAATGTTTTAAAAAACAGATGTTGCATATTGTCTTCGTATGGAAAAATGTTATTTTCTCGCATATCATTCAGTGGATTACCTTCTTCAAGAAATAGATGTGCAAACTTTGACGATTTAACAGTCTGAGGGCTCCGTGTCTCTTCTACTCTTTCAACAATTTTCTACAAGAATGAATGAGATTGATTCAAATTCTACCGGGAAAATACGTAATATGCAAGTATCACGAACATGTATGAACATGCACGTCATTTCCTAGTAAAAAAGTATTCGATTTTGTTTATAACACATGGACCATTGTTTGGTTACTAATAGAGCAGACAAACTGTTTATCTATCATCCTCAAGATCAATACATCATAGAGGAAAAAGCCTAAGTTAAGACTGAGTAATGAAGACAACATCAGAAAAAATTATGCATCAACCTAAAATGAAGTGCACATCAATTACAGAAACATAAGGATAGCATGAATGCAAGAGCTATCATGGGAGCAGAATTTTAAGTTCAAGGGAAAATGAGTTAACTAAAATAGATAGGAAAAGAAGTAACCTGAGTAATATTAGAGTCACCACTATTCAGATTTATAGCAGTGTTGAATATCTTATCCAGAATTGATGGCTCATCCGAAATCTCCAAGCTTTTCTTCTGGTCCAACTTCACTATAGCCTGCTCACCTTTTTTAGGATATCCTGGAACCTCGGCAGCAGCTGAGATGGAGGAAAGCTTTTCAAAACTTTTGTCCTTATTAACTGTATGTGTAGATATTCCTAGAAATGAGGACAAAATAACAGCCTGTTCACTTTTATCAGTGGAGTTGACACGGACAGCTTCATCTTCTACCAGCATCTCACTGGAGCCTATCTTAAATACTGAGGGTTTTTCTTCATTCGTAACAGACGTTCCATTTACCATACTAATGCCTTTGGGATTTATAGGGTTACGTTCATGTTGAGAAGTTGCAGCCTGCAAATAGCGTGATAGTCAGTAAATAAAAGGTGCGACCAAAGATAGGGCACGGACTTATAAATTGTTTTGCAAACTGAAGTACCAATCACAGAAGACATCCAAACAAAAAGATAAACCAAAACGAAAAGGGTCACCACAGACAAATTTCAACTCTCACTGATTAGCAGGAAATGATAGATCAAGCGACCACAGCTTTGGATCAAATAAAACCAACGAAGTAGTAACTGAAGGAATTAGCTTTCTGATAAGACATAATATCAATGGCATCAATGAATAGTAATTTCAAAAATTAGCTTTCGTAGCATGGGAATCTGATGAGATTTTCTCAACAGTTCTTTATTTCTAAATTCCTAGTATGCGTCTTCGTTAGACAATACAACTACTTGCACGCATTTTCTTGTTTGGAATTCAAGCAATATAATAATAGAGTGTATACCTCCATTCTGGAACAACAAACTTTGAAAATCAATATGCAAACAAATATGAAAATTTCATGGAACACATATATTAGGTTTAGATAAGCATCTCACAAAGACAGTGACTTACTTGAGGTTTGTCCCCTTGCTTTCTTTCCAAAACTGTGCTTGCAAAACCAGGAGGTACAAGCGGTCTGGGTGCATTACTCTGAGAGGGAAAAGAGTGGTTACTAGCACCAGGAATTGATGGATTGTTATTGACTTCGTTGCTTCTACTTGGACGCTCTTTTTCATCTTTGGACTCCTCCAGCAGTTCAGTAAAATCAAAGTCGTTTTTACGTAAGTCTGGATTTGATTTTTGCCTCTCCTGGAATACTTTTTGATGTTCCTTCCTCAACAACTCAAAAGAAGCTGATATAAAGTTGAGAATCTCAATTAAAGATCGACATAAAACGCATGTGGAAAGAGCTAACTATTGGACAGATGTAAGTGAATAGATCGCCGGTACCTCTTCTTTTTCTTTCTTCTTCAGCTCTATCTTCACTTGTAGAGTCAGAAGAACCAAATGTCTCATCATTTAATGAGTCTCTAGTGTCACGTCGAGTGTAAGGTGCCGCCTACAGATGCACATGAGAGGTTCAGGAATCTGTGTCCTAACTAATTGATTTTTACTCAAGCCCACTAGCTCACGACACGTAGCAACATGGTGGAGCAACATTCAACAATCATTAATACTAAAAACTATCCAAGCTGGCTACAAAAGAAAAGTGGGCAGTTAACCTTGTATGGGCGAGGAGGATGGTAAGGTTCATTGGTTCTACTCAGCTGATACGAGTCATTAGATTGAGGTCTGGGGCCAGATGGTCCCGCACTAAATCCAGAAGGCTTGGGGAAAGAACCTTTCCCCAGAAGTCCATCATGCTCTGGTGCTTGCCAAGGCCTCCGAGATGGCATGCCAGAACGCCTTCCAGAGTCTCCTAACAAGATATACAGTTCAATTACAATATTAACTATCATACCCATATTTCAGAATTTTT
Organism: Moricandia moricandioides; assembly: GCA_905132885.1. Lineage (NCBI taxonomy): Eukaryota > Viridiplantae > Streptophyta > Magnoliopsida > Brassicales > Brassicaceae > Moricandia > Moricandia moricandioides. The sequence continues at coordinate 14,679 of CAJHQQ010002200.1, forward strand.
CTCTCTACTCTTCTACTCAAACTTTCACTAGACAATAGCACTCTTCATGCCATTCGCTTTGGAAAAACAAGTGGAAATCTACATATACACGTATCAAACAGCTACCTGGAGAGAGTTGTAATCATAAAGATGAACACTTTTTCAGAAAGAAGTAAACTGTAAGAGTACATCCACAGCGAAAATAGGGCATGATTACTAGTGCTAGTCCACCTCGTAGTAAAGAAGTAGATGTTACCTGGGTCCCGGTCAGAATGTGAATCAGCATCTTTATCGTTCCATCCACCTGAGCGCCCTTCCCATCTTCCATGACTGCCGCGAGAGTTACTACCAAATTCACCCCTTGTGGGAGGCGATGAACTATAGTCATTCCGCCTCAGACCGTGCGAAACAAAATCGCCAGAAATTCTGTGTCGCTCGGGTGAAGGATCTTGGTAGTCACTGCACATATAAAGAGGTGTACAGGTCAAGACATATCTCTCCAAACCAAACATAATACGATCATAGCAGATTTTAAACATAGAATTGAGTCTCACCGCAAGAGTAAGTCATTAAATTCAGTGGGCAGATTTGGAAGCTTCTTACAAACATCTTTATCGACCAAGGATAAAAGAAACTCTCTCGTGTATGAAACTCTTGGTTTCCTGATCCAACACAAAAAAAAAGAGAGAAATAAAAATTTATATCTGCACAAGCAAAGTAAAGAGTCAAGAGAGAATGAGATAAACACTTACATATTGGATTCATCATGGGTTCCGACAAGTTGATCCATGGCTATACTCATTGTAGGAGCCACAAGATCAAGAAACACCACTATATGTGTCTCAACGCTTTCTCTTAGTGTTATAATTTGGTGTATGTTCGATATTACAGAACCACTAACAAATATTCAAATCAAAAGAGACGCATGATCCTAACAACGCAACTCCATCATCATCATAGGTTGTAAAAATGAGCTATAAGATTCCGAGACGAAAAAACTTAACTTAATGGTGAAATCTCCAGATAGCTCATCCTAAAGTCAGTAAGCTAATCTCGTCATGGGTTCTCACCAAAACTTTCCAATCTAGATAGTTTCGTGCACCAATCTGAGGTCGACGACAGCTAGGGCTTTGTTTGTTTATCGAAATAGATAAATAGAGAAGCGATTCTAGAAAGAAAGAAGGGAGAGCAAAGGGGGTTTCGATCTGCAGAAAGTGAAATTTTGATCGATTGACGAGATATCGAACAAGTCTACAGATAGAGATAAAGGAACAAGGTAAGATTGAGATTGACAACCCACGCGCCTTGCTTTCTACGCGCTAAATCCACTTCATTTTTTTGTATAACTCCAACTCTTCCCACAAGGTTTCAAGAATTACACTAATTCCTTAATATCTTCTACTTTTGCCATTTTACCCTCAAAGACTCATTCAGTTAGAGTTGGGTTAGCAGACTCCTAACCCACCAGTCAAGTTACTTTTTATTCGATCCGCATAACCCACAAAGAAAAAATCGTATACCCGCATCTATTCCGTCTGAAGATAATCCACAGACATGTGGATAATAGTAATTTTAATAAAATAATTATTTTGATTATACATTAAAATAATATAATATATATGTTTATAATTAAAATTATATATATTTTTCTAATATTTTAATTATGTTCGGCGAGAAAACATTAAAATTAGCGTCACAATTGAAATTAAAGCGTGAAATTAAAGAAAAATTAGCTGGATTTAGTCGTAGTTTTTAGTTTAAAGTTTTAGATGTAATAGATTTGGGGATGCCGAAAATTAATAACATCAACGTTTCAGAAATATGAAGTCAACTTTTAAACGTTGGCGAATCTTTTCTCTTGTTTCATTGCAACTAGCGAATATATTTTGGAATGGAAAAGAATTAAGCACTAAAAAAGTTTTTATTCAAAAAATGCATTACAGTTGCACCTTTTGTAATTTATTTACATATATGTGGAATTGATGGAATGAATATTAAATTTATGTCAAATGGTGCATTTTTGGAATTAAAAGAATAGGTCAATAATTCTATTTTTTATATAATTTAACATCAATGAAATGGAATAGTCATTCTACCAATTCCACAAATAAATAGATAAAAATTGTAGTTGATAACATAATCTATGAATTTATGAAAGGAAAGAAATTAAAAAAAATGGAATAGTGGAAATTACGAAATGGAATGAGTAATTGGAGAAAATATTTTTATAACATAAATTGTAACCTTTTCAAGGTATATAATGGAATGAAAATTAACTATAGTTTAAATAAAATTATTAAAACTGTTTTCAATATACTAATAAATTATATTTAGCAGTACAATAAATTCCATTAAATTAATAACCTTTGTTAAGAAAAAATTTATTTAAACTTTATACTAAACATATTTATTGTTGAAATTTATATCTAACGTTGGAAACAATGCATACAATGTTTTGAAATCCAAATATCCTTGCTCACAAAAAGCTTTCATATAAGCTTTAGCCACCGTATCATCCTCATTTCAAACACTCTAATCATCATTTATATCACCATTAATATTTTGATTATCATGTAAAACATCATTTCCTGCTTCTGCCTCCTCAAACTCAACATCTCCAATGTTGCTTCGAAAAATATCAATATAACTCCTCTTTTTATGGAAATAACATATCTTGAAAATTCATTTAGATCCCTTTTTAAAATTCTAAATGTCCGTTTAGTTACATAAGAGAGTGACACATGTAATCTGTTAAACATCTCTTTGCTATTCTATGGTGCTTCACTATTCAAAAACTCTTGTAAATGATATTGTGTACCACAATTATGATGTTTTCAATATAGAGTCAAGTAACATCGACTATTGGCATATCTAGAGTCTATAAGATACTATTTACTTTCTGGAGGTGTGGGATACATGTACCAGAAGTCACAAAAATGCCAATACCGACCATCTCCTTCTAAACGGTTAGATACAATTTCCATTTCTTGAATTGTTTGTGGTCGCATATATTCTTCAGCCATTTGTTTCACACCCCACCCCCTAAGTACTTCATTAAACTTTCATCCTATTGTTTTTGTGTGTGGCTAATCTTAAACCAAGATCACATTGTGTATCATTTTGCCCACAAAGAATAAGGAAGATTGAAACGCGCTCATCAACGCATACACTATGAGTGTCTTGTAAGCCATACTTGACTTTAAGTAAATCCCTCTCGACTCATTCTCACCAACCTTCAACATGAACCTTCATTCTCATAAATCTGATTTCGGGTCATACACCATCCTTTACTCTTTTCTTGACTCATTGGTTATTTGTAGAAAAAATTACAATAATGGTCCATCGTACTAGTGATGTAAGCATGGAATATCTCATCTTCTTCAAATAATATCAACTCGCTAAGCTTTTTATCAGACAAATTTTCAATTCCATTCAAAAGTAATTATGCAACGCGAAACTCCTGATAAAAAAATATAAAATCATACAAATAAATATGTCATAATAAATAAGATGTGCTGAAGATATACTAAAAATAACGATTAATAAATATTTATTAAAATCAATAAATAAAAACTACTTTATTGCAAAACTAATAAAATCATCAAACTAAACTAGATTAAAAACCAAAAATTAAATGTAACGAATTAGTTGTAAGAACCCTGAGTAAAGATGAAAAAATAGTCCTAGAAGATCCTCATTTAAACAATCCTAGTCCCTCACCAAAACTTGGTGAAGGGTTAGTGGTAATTCGAGGCATTTGTGAATGAACAATTGGGGCAAAAGATGTTGAATTCTTAGAAATCTCTCTTAAGTTGAGATTTGGCATGGATCACCGTATCTATCAACATCACATAGCCTCTTTAAAGCTGAATTTTATTTTCTTCACTTCATAATATCATAAACCCATTGTGGATTTCCTCATCTTTCATCAAAAGTCCACTTGCACCCCACCAAAAGCTTCCCATCGCCACCACATCTAATGTTTCTAGTAGATCCAAACATCTCCAAAAGTTGCTTTCTGATGGTTTCATGACTGTAAAGCATCTAATAAGTTTGTGCAAGACTCTTCTACACGCTGAAATCCACCTTGGATTTTTTTTCCTCGAAATTGACTCTTCTTCTATTTGTATGCTTAGTAAATGTACTTTGGACACGCAAAATTAACTTGTTTTCACGAGGTGGGAAACAATGTGCTTCTTCTCAAGTAGGAACTTCATCATCTGAAGCTAAGAGGCTCATCGATTCTGAAAGAATTTGGATTCCACTATCTTCTGCAGTTTCTCCCACTGTTCTTTCATCATCACTAGCTTCCTCCACTTGCGTTTGCTGGATATGTTCACCGAGCATGTATGGCGAATAACATTCATCTTGATCGAAATCATGTTCACCATAAATTTCATCAAGTAGCTTTTGAAAGGAAGAGGTTTGCTTTGCAACACTCGTATAAATTTTCCATTTGTTGTTTTAGTCTTCTACAATTATCTTAAGTAAAATTTATGACCAAGCTTAGTATATGATGTATGAATAGTTTGTACAACTTACAACAATTCGATCGTTCAACCATGAACTAGGCATCTTTATTTATTCCATTGTAGGATTAACTCGAACACCAGTATGGTTGATTAACATATTGTAATGGTGTCGTAGCCAGCGCATATAGTCTAGTCTATTTCTCATCTCTTTCTCATAAATAATCTTATCTCCAGTCATTCACAATGTTTTTCTTCTATTCTTTTCTTACCTGGATTGCCTAGCAATCTTATAGTGTAGACCTTTGCTTTTAACTCAATGTTCACGAGATTGAATAAAATTTGGCCTTTTCTTGGGATCTAATGGTTATACTAAAATAATTATAAAAATATATGTTATATAAATTTCCGTTATAACAAAGTAAGCTAAATTTATGTTATGGAAACTTAGTTTTCCTCCATGATTTTCTGGTGTTTGATCAATGTATTTGTCTTTGAGATTAATTTGACTTTCATTTCCTTCACGGGTAACTGATGTTTCACTAATTGACTTTTGTTGTCTGATTTGTTGCTTATGTTTATCATATTTCTTCTAAAAAAGATAGCCATTAGTTTAAATATAGAGTAGAATTAGAAGTTTCACAATAAAAATAAAGAGAAAAGATATTGTTCTATACTTTGTAGAAATTATTATCGCTAGGAAGAAAAAAATCTTCAAATGTCATTCCCATAAGTAACTAAAAATTGCAGTAATTAAGATATAACAGTGAGTCAACCATTTGTTTGTTAACATGTCATCCTTGTTTCTGCGTAAAGAGAAATATTGACCAACGAATAGATTATGCAAACTTTCATATGTAGCCAAAATAATATTTAATTTATGGCATAAAACCTTATCAACAGTGTATATTGATATTTAAGTATTTCTCAAAAAAGCATAACAATGAGGAAAAGAGATAGTACCTGGTTGGAGAAAAAAAACTTAATTTGTTGGTTTTATAATGAATGTAATAAATTTTGATCTGCGAATTGAAAGTGCAAATTTATTTTTGAATTAAATAAATTATTTTATATGAGTTTCTATATAAGATAGTGTACAAGTCTAGACACATATTTCGAGAACCAAGGAACCTAACCGTACCAAACAGAAAAAAATAAAACCAAAAGTCAACTGAATTTCTTAAATAACCGAGCAGATCCCATATCTTTGGAATTGAACTAAGAACCGAATGAGTACCACTCCCCCATTTTAAAAATACAAATTATATACCTACAAATTTTAATTATATTTAATATATAAATACCAAATATCCTAAAAATAATATTTATAAACTGAATTATCAAAAGGGGTTTTTTCAAAAACAACCTAAAAATTCAAGTCAAACCCAAAATCAACCCCTTTTTTTTAGTTACTATTCATCATTGAATTTTCCATAATACCCATAAGTTTTTGAATTATTTACAAATTTGCCATTATTATTTATTTATTTATTTATTTCAAAAATACAAAAACCAAATACACCCTAAACATTTCTTCTTAATTACAACTATGCCATCATCATCAATATTTTCAACCACCATTTTTGATCTCTTAAAGCTTTAGAATTGAATTTTCAACCACTTTTTTCTCATTCTAAACAAGCAAATCTTCATTTCCTCTCATTTTCTCTACATTTCCATCTAAAAATCTCTCTTAACCTTTATTTTCATAATCATAAACTTTATAATTTCGTATCTTTTCATTTGTGTATCGTCAAAAATGTTTCCTGTTGGTCATTATTGGAGTTTGGACGTTTGAAAATGCTAGAAACGAGCTTCACGCTGCAAAAAGGTAATTATTTTCATGGTTTAAGTCGTTTCTCAGATCTGTGTCGCGATAGTAGACTGTTTTATATGTCTATGCCCTTATGTAGACATACAATGCAGTCTATTTGCAACGCACAAGTCAGTTTTACAATTGACTAAACGAATTTTTTTTTGTAACGTAGCCTTCCCCGACAATCTACATCTTAACCTTTGACAACAAAAACAAAAAAGTACGTAGACCTACAAAGACAACTACGCAAAAGAGGTTAGTTTTGCATTTGAATGAACTTTTGACTTTTCATAAGCAGACTTCAACATAAGTCTACGAAGCGTAGACTGCCGAAGAAGTTTACTTAAGGTCAGTTTTGCATTTGACCAAAATTTTGACTGCGTTGAAAAGGTTAGTTTTGTGTTTGACTAAAACTTTTTAAAATTAATTATTATTTTTTAATATGTAGACTTCATATGCAGTCTTCTCTTCCAGAAAAAAAAATGTAGACTACCCGTGAAGTCTATTTTTTTATTTTGGTCAAATGCAAAACTGACTCGTCGGATTTGAGAGTAGACTTCTTGCGAAGTCTGCAAATCTGTAGACGTTCATTTCAATCTACCCCCTAAAAAGTCAAACATACTCAATTGCAAAACTAACCTCATTCAAAAAAACTAAAACATGTAGACTGTATATTTAGTCTACCTCTGAAAGTCAAATCCTGGAAAATTCTGGTCAATAGCGAAAACTAACCTTTTTGAAGTTGTAGACTGAAAACGAAGTCTGCTTATATAAAATCACAACTTTTTTTCAACTATAAAAAGTAACCCGTAAAATGGTCAATTGCAAAAACTAACCCAAAGAGTAGACATATCTGACCGTCTACGGATGTAAACTGAAAAGAAAGTCTACCACGTTGTAGACTGAACATGGAGTCTATTTTGAAATTTACATTAAAAGTTAATTTGTGTACTATGCATTAAATTTTTTCACAATTTTTTCGTTTGAAAGTGTGTAATAGTTAATCCTAATGGGTTTGAGTGATTTTGGATAGAAAAAATGTTGTAATTATGAAAGTATAATACTTTTGATTTTGCTATATTGCTAGGAAATAATTGTAGACATATTAGTAAGTCTACGTTAATTGTCACAGTGCAAACAACCGGTTCACATCCAAACTGTCCAGGTTAAACCAGTGTTGTCTTACTACTTTGGATGTTATCTTATGTATTATCTCTTATGTGTTGAATTGATCAATTGTATTATTGCTTTGGATGGTGTCTTATTGCTTTGGATGTTGTCTTATGTCTTATGTATCTAACTTATCAGCAGTATTGTCACTTTGGATGTTGTCTTATTTGATGAACTTTTGTTGAAATCGTAGGTCTTAATTTTTCTATTACTTTGAGTTCTAATGTTACTTTATGTCGTACAGACCAACATGTTAGTCTTCTTGAACAAAAAGTAGACTTCTTTTTAAGTCTCTTATAAAGGAAGACTAATATGTAAATCTCTGGATTGTATTGGAATTGTACTTTTGGTCGAATATGAATTAAAATCTCTGATAGAAGAGTACTATACTGATACAAATGATGATATTTTGATATATAGTCTAGTACCAGACTTCTATAAAAGTCTTCTGTAAAAGAAGACTAATACTTAAGTCTGCTGCAAGCAAATTACATAAGTTTGTTACAACCATATGTCTGGTACAAAAGCCTGATACAACCGTCTGTTACTCACAGTTCTTGAGCTCCTCCCTAGAGTATACAACCTTGATAGGAAATCAAACTTATCCATTTTGTAACATGCACCAAGAAGACACAAACAAAGAATTATATAAGTGCATTCTACACGAGAAGTCTACAATTTAAAATGAAGCCTCAAACATCAGTGTACTACAAATTCAAAACATCAGTTTACATGAGAAGTCTACAAATTCAAAATATCAGTTTACAAAATTCAAAATATCAGTCTACAAATTCAAAATATCAGTCTACAAATTCAAAATATCAGTCTACAAATTCAAAATTTTAGTCTACAAATTCAAAATTTCAGTCTACAAATTCAAAACTTCATACTACACTTCAAAATGAAGTAGACTCACCGGAAGCAGAGAAATGGATTAGAGAGGATGTAATGCTCGTTAGAGAAATGGATCTAAGACTGACCGACTTAGATTTGAATCAAAAGAAACTAAAAGGTTAGTAAACAAGGATGAGCTTGTTAGGTTATTAGTTAAACAAGAGATAGAGATGACAGAGAGACATACGTTGGAAAGATGAAGCACATTCCCTTGCTGGCTAGGACAGAAAGATGAAGTAGAAGCCATGATACTGACCGGAAGCAGAGATTTGGACGAGAAGCATCGTTCTTTAGAAGTCGCCGGCTCAGATCTGAAAAGAGAAAAAGGTAAAGGTGGTCACTTTTTATCAACAGAGAGGTAAAACAAAGACATTTAACTTACCAGAGCGATGGAGGAGACAAAGTGGATGGGAAACTGCGTGGATCGAGTTCGCCGAAAATCTCACCGGAAATCGCCTAGAGAGAGATACGGCGAAGATTAGTTTTTCTTTTTACCTGAAAAGCTTGAGAAATCGTATTTATATACTAGGTTAAATTGTGTGTAGAATGAAAAAAAGGTTTACATATATGTAGACTTTATAATATGTCTACGAACCCCTTAACCACAAATCTCAAACCGTAAATGTTTTATTTGATCATCAAATTATATTGGTTAAATTCGGTTATGTTAAATTGTGTGTAGACTGAAAAAAAGGTCTACATATATGTAGACTTTATAATATGTCTACGAACCCCTTAACCACAAATCTCAAACCGTAAATATTTTATTTGATCATCAAATTATATTGGTTAAATCCGGTTAGGTTAAATTGTGTGTAGCTGAAAAAAAGGTCTACATATATGTAGACTTTATAATATATCTACGAACCCCTTAACCAAAAATCTCAAACCCTAAATGTTCCTTAAAAATGTTTAATTATATAAAATTTTAATTTTTTTACTTCATATTATCCATTATATTAATGATTAGTTAAAAATATTACAACAATTATTTTTATACATTTTTAAAATTAAATTATTAGATAAAATGGTATAGACTACATAACAAGTCTACCGAATGAATAGACTTCGTACGAGGTCTACATATATGTAGATTTCTTTTTGTTACGTGTAGACTAACAAAGAATAAAAACGTAAAATACACGTCTGTTTTTTTGTTTGGCCATAAGGGTTAAATAGTACTTTTATCACCCTTGTAGGTTGGTTTTGCATTTGATTGAAATTGGAGTACACTTATAGGTTTAAATTAAAATTATAGGTTATTTTTAGCAAATCCCCCTTATCAAAAACTATAATTACCTAAATATTTTGAAAAATTATTCGAATAATTGGATATTAACCCAATAGTTTTTCTTCAAAATATAATAAATATTTTTATACCTGATTTGGACTAGCGGTCGAACCAGTAAACCTGATGACTGTATATAATTCGACTGTATTCAATGAAAAACTTATTAATTCAAAATCTGATAAAACTTAAAACCCCGTTTAATTTATTTTTTGTTTTTCATTAAAAAGAAATTAAAACAGGAACATTCATGTTTTATTTTTCAAAATATTTATAATTATTCAAATTATTTGATGGTACTCAAATAATTTCTTCAAAATATAATTAGTATTTTTATTCATGATCCAAACCCATAGTCAAACCAGTAAACCCCGACGATCTTATATATTCCTCTTGGATTAAAAGAAAAACTCATCCCTCTATAAATTAAAAGAGAAATCATTTTGCCACGTGCCACTCATACATAACTTATCAGAAGAATTTGAGACATTTGATTGGTTGATTTTTTTGAATTTCTTAATCATTTTTTAAATTAATCGCAAAGCTCTAATATAGGAAACTACCAATAAAATCGATCCCAACATTAAAATCGATCCCACTAATTTTAAGAAAAAGATAATTGAATGACCAATTAACATCACTTTCCAAATGACTTACATAATTAGTTAATACATGTAATAATGAGTTTCCTTATAACAAATAAATTACTTGCGCAAGAATATTAGTTAATACATGTAATAATTAGTTTCCTTATGATTAGTTAATACATGTAATAATTAGTTTCCTTATAACAAATTAATTAATTTCGCAAGAATATTAGTTAAGACATGTAATAATTAGTTTCCTTATAACAAATAAATTACTTGCGCAAGAATATTAATTAATACATGTAATAATTAGTTTCCTTATAATTAGTTAATACATTAAATAATTAGTTTCCTTATAACAAATAAATTACTTGCGTAAGAATATTAGTTAATACATGTAATAATTAGTTTCCTTATAATTAGTTAATACATATAAAAATTAGTTTAACTTTATAATATATATAGGTGAGTCTCGATGTCTTTACACTCACACATTTTTCTCTTTTGATCGTACAATGGCAGTGGTCCAAGCCAAGAAAAACATTGATTCTCACCGTCCTTTTCAGCATCTACTGCAAGAGACGATTCTTGCCCAATTTCAAATCTTATCCTACCGAGGTAAATGCTTTGGAGATCATTGCTTCTTTTTACATGACTGTTTGGGAACATAAAGCTGACTACTTTGAATCAATTTCATGATCTCATAGGCGGCTACAAACAGAGCATAGTGCTTAGGATTTAGCCCGGAACAAGAACCTTTTGCAGCCTCATATAAATCTTAGCATAGCATAAAGTTGATAGCTGCAAGACTCACAAATCATAATCTTTTCAAAAGTTCTCAATATCACATTTTAAAAGCCCTTCAGTTTTATATTTTCTTTAAAAGTTCACAATGGAGAAGATCCTTGACGAAAGAATTAATGGATCACTCAAGAAGACAAAGGTCGTGTGTACTCTTAGACCAGTGTCCAGATCCGTTGAGATGATCGAGAAGCTTCTTAAAGCTGGTATGAACGTAGCCCGTTTCAACTTCTCCCATAGTACTCACGAGTACCACCAAGGCACTCTCGATTATAGAAGCCGGAAAACCGAATCGATACAAACGATATAAATAAAACGATGTTAAGGAAATATTCGATTCAAAAGATGAGATAAAAACTAAATAGAATCAGACCATGGAGTCGAGACGAATCTCTTTCCTTAACTCTTAATATTTGCTCCGTAGTGAGACGGACTTGTACGAATTAGAGCCTAGGACACAATCATGATAGACGATTCACGCTTCACTCGTGAACGTCCCTACTAACTAATGATCTACGAAACACTCTCTAAAACTTACGCATGGAGATTGCTGGTTTTCGTTACCGATGTGAAAAAGTGTTGAAAATGAAGAAGAGGAGTCGGGTTTATTTAAAGAGAACGAAGAGAGCCACTTCCCGCAACAGCTGCTGCACGTGGGCGAAAATCTCCCGGAGATCGAGGGAAGTTGAGTTGCGAAACTTATTCCCCAAGAATCTCTGATTTTTTTTTTCTCGTTTAAATTAAAACTGCATGACGTTTTTATTTTGTAGACAAATTACTTGTCGTTTTAAAATGAAATGCATGTTGTTTTTGGGTCTAAATGGGCCAAAACATTAAGCTTAATTGGGCCCAAAAAGAACATCTTGTAGTGGCCCTGGGGCCACATTTACCGAAGCCGAAGATGAAGTCGAGCCGGCCGGACGGCGGCGGCGGCGCGCGCGTGGGGTGCCTCCTCTCTCTGAGTTGTTTACACTATGTTATCAAAGAGTCATATATATACAACTCAAAATCCCATTTTCTAACCAATGTGGGACATTTTAAGTTTCATTCATTAAAGCCAAAAAGGTTTTCCATTTCTTTTCACAAATAATTGGCCCAAATAATAGGTCCAACAATCCCCCACATGAATAGAAATGACTCTAAACATATGTAGACTAAATGCAGACTCGAGAGACTCTAGTTACTATACTTATTTTAATCATGACTAGACTAGACAGACTTATCGAGAGTGTTTGCGAAAAATTCACTGTGTTTGAATTGGTGGCATTTTTAAGCCTTGAACCACTCATAGTTAATATCTGTCGAGTTTACTTTACCAGAAGGTGAACATGATGTCTTGAACCAACCGGTGTTTTATGTAAACCAAGACAACATGTATAATGCAGCTTCATTTTCTCGTAGAACTTAGTTCTCTATTGTGTTCATTGTGGCCCTGAACTATTCCTGGTTTTCATGAGTGAACTTAGAAAATATAGCCTTGCATTCATTCTCCTAGAAACGGCCTCATTTCACACTCACTAGGTGATTGACCATGAAAAGTATTGAGTAATACTTCGCTTTAGAAGCTATGGAATCATTAAAAGTCTATGCTTATCATTCTCACATTAGCACTTTTATCATCTTAGGAGTTAGGTACAGATCATAGTCTCAAAGTGCTTTTGGTAGATTTTGTTTGATTTTGTTTTCCCTTTGAACCTACGTCTTGGGATCTCCAGTCATGATAGGTAGGGTTGCAATCAAGCATCCTCATTCATTATAGGCTTTAAACCCATTCTTTTTGATGATTTAGCAACAATATCTTGTGGCAAACCTTTAGTGAATGGATCTGCTAGGTTGTCAGCCGATTTGATATAATCTATTGTGATTACACCATTTGAGATAAGTTATCTAATGGTTTTATGTCGTCTTCTAGTATGACGAGATTTACCGTTGTAGAGATTATTTTGAGCCCGAGCTATAGCTGATTGACTATCGCAATGTATTCGTATAGCTGGCACAAGTTTCTCCCACATAGGAATATCTTCCAAAAAATTTATAAGCCATTCAGCTTCTTTTGCTGCTTTGTCTAAGGCTATAAACTCAGATTCCATGGTGGATCTGGCTAACACTGTTTGTTTGGTAGATTTCCATGATATTGCTGCCCCTCCTAGTGTAAAGACGTATCCACTTGTGGATTTTGAGTTTTTAGAATCTGATATCCAGTTAGCATCACTGTATCCTTCTAAAACTGCTGGTTCTTTACCATAGTGAAGCCCAAAATCTTTGGTGTTGCGCAAGTAATTAAGTACTCTTGTTATACCTTTCCAGTGTGTATGACCTGGATTACTTGTATATCGACTAAGTACGTTTACTGCATGTGCTAGATCTGGTCTAGTGCAATTGGTCAAGTACATGAGACTTCCAATCACTCGTGCATACTCGTTTTGTGAAACCGCTTCACCTGAATTCTTTGTCAAGTGCATTTGGGGATCTAACGGAGTTTTTGCCATACTATTAGAGTAGTTTTTAAATCTCTCTAATATTGTTTGAGCATGAGATTGGGTTAAGGTAATTCCATTTGAATTTCTTGTAATTTTTACCCCGAGAATAACATCTGCTAATCTCATATCTTTCATCTCAAATTTTCTTTTGAGCATGTTTTTTGTGTGATTGATAATATTTTTATTGCTTCCAATAATGAGCATATCATCTACATATAAACATAGCAAAACATACGCATTTTTGGTAGTTTTGTAGTATATGCATTTATCACATTCGTTAATTTAAAAACCATTTGACATCATTATATTATCAAATTTTTCATGCCATTGTTTAGGAGCTTGTTTAAGCCCATAAAGTGACTTACAAGTCGACATACTTTGTTTTTCTGTCGAGGAATAACAAAGCCTTCAGGTTGTTTCATGTAAATTTCCTCTTCTAGATCACCATTTAGGAATGCGGTTTTTACATCCATTTGAAGGATTTCTAGGTCTCTTAAAGCTGCGATTGCTATCATCAGCCTTATTGAGGTTATTCTCGTTACTGGAGAATAAGTGTCAAAATAGTCAAGGCCTTTTTTTGTCAGAATCCTTGAACTACAAGCCTTGCTTTGTGTAAACCAGGTGTTCCACCAGGGTTTAGCTTTCGCTTCATTATCCATCTATTCCCTAATGCTTTGCATCCTGGTGGTAAATCTGTTATATACCATGTATAATTTTGCATGATATAATCAAATTCACTTTTGACGGCTTCGTTCCAAAACGGAGCGTTTGGTGAGGACATGGCTTCTGCCAAGGTTTTTGGATCATTTTCTACTAAAAATGCCATTAAGAAATCTTCACCAAATGATTTTCCTTTCGAGCTCTTTTGCTCCTTCTAGGTTCATCTTTTTCATTTTCTGAAATATCATTAACAGACATTTCTACATTTGACTCAGTTTCTGAAATATTATGCTCGTCTCTTTCTTCTCGAGTTCGTTTTGAACCTTGTTTTTCCTTGCAAGGAAAAATATTCAAAGAATGATGCATTTCTTGATTCCATTACTGTATTTTCATGAATATCTGATATTTCAGATTTATGTACCAGAAACCGATATGCACTACTATTATTTGCATATCCGATGAAGATGTAATCCACTGTTTTAGGTCCAATAGTGACCTTCTTTGGTGGCGGTATCGCAACTTTTGCTAAGCACCCCCACACTTTGAGGTATTTATACGAAGGTAAATTACCTTTCCATAGTTCATATGGAGTTTTGCCAGTTACTTTGTGTGGAATTTTGTTGAGGATATAATTAGTGGTAAGCAACGCTTCCCCCCACATGTTCTGGGGTAACCCAAATTCCTACAACATTGCATTCATCATCTCTTTTAGAGTTTGATTTTCGCGTTCAGCAACTCCATTAGATTCTGGTGAATAAGGAGTTGTAGTTTGATGAATTATTTCATGTTCTTTACAAAAAGCATTAAATGGACCATCATACTCTCCTCCCCTGTCACTTCTAACTATTTTAATAGTTGTTTTAAGCTGATTTTCAACCTCGAGTTTAAATTCTTTAAATTTTTCTAAGGTTTCATCTTTGCTATGTAATAAATATACATAACAATATTTTGTGCAGTCGTCTATGAAGGTCACAAAGTACTTTTTCCCACCTCTAGTTTGTATGTATTTTAAGTCACATAAATTTATGTGAATTAAATCTAGAGGTTTGTTAGTTCTTTCAACACGAGGTGAGGGCGTTTTTGTGAGCTTAGCCTGTACGCATACTTCACATTTTGTTTACTTGTTTTGCTTTTTGGGATTAAGTTTTGATTCATTAATCTTTGTATCGATTTGTAGTTTACATGGACTAATCTTTCATGCCATATATTAAAAGACTCAACCAAATAAGTAACTGGCTCTTTCTTATTCATTGAAACTTTTGGAGCTACAATTTTCAGAAGGACTGTCATTACATTCATCTTGACCAGTCCATCCTTAACATACCCTTTTCCCAAATACATCCCATTCTTCCTAATCACGAGCTTGTCCGCCTCAAGGGTTATGGCGGATCCATTCTTGCTGAGCAAGGTTCCCGAGACCAGGTTCTTCAATCATGTCAGGCACATGCTTCACAGTCTGCAGAGTGACTTCACGTCCAAATGTCATCTTCATAATCACCTTGCCGCGGCCTTCAATCTTGGAGACTGCAGTGTTCCCCATGAACAGCTTCTCCTGAGTCTTACTTTTCTGGTAGGTGCTGAACATCGCCCTATCAGTGCAAATGTGGGTAGTGGCACCAGTGTCATACCACCATTCCTTAGGGTTGTTGCTTTCAACCATGTTGACTTCAGTCACCACTGCAACGAGATCTTCTTCAGTGAGATTCGCCTGAGCCTTCTCATCTCTGATCTTGCTGCGACACTCAGTAGTCATGTGACCAACTTTGTGGCAGTAGTGACATTTTTCCTTGAATTTCTCCACATTTGCCTTGATCTCAATGCCTTTCTTCTTGAAGTTTGGACCAGAAGCCTTCAAATTTGGAGCTGTTTTGAAAGGTTTTGCAGGAGATCGGGCAATTGCCTTTCCTTTACCTTTCATTTCAGCCACGTTGACACTATGCTCTTTAGCTTGGAGCATCTTGTCATCATTTCGGTTCCTGGCTTCCATCTGAAGCCTCTGAATGAGATCTTCAAGTCCCATCTTCTTCTTTTTGTGCTTCAGGTAGTTCTTGAATTCTGCATAGCTTAGAGGAAGCTTTTGGATGAAGCTGAGAGTTGTGAATGTCTCACAGATGGACATTCCTTCAGCAGCAATTTCATGGCAAATGAGCTGAAACGCTTCCACCTGATCCATTATGGGTTTTAAATCCACCATTTTGAAGTCATGGAATTTTGCAACCACATACTTCTGACATCCAGCGTCCTCACCTCTGTACTCCTTGTCTAGTGATCTCCATAACTCTTTTGACGTGGGAATCTCATAGTAGACTTGGTACAATGGGTCAATAAGGCGACCCAAAATGTATCCTTTGCAGATGTAGTCGGACTGCAACCAACTATCAACACTTACAAGAGTGTACACATCATCAATCCCGTAAGGGACAAGGGGCTTGTCCTCCTGGGTGAGTTTATCCAGCTTCATTGTTGTCAGGAAGAACATCATCTTCTTTTGCCACGTTTTGAAGCCTTTGCCATCAAACCTTTCTGACATTAATCCTTGAGTGATCAAGCTTGGTACAGTCGGAGGAGTTGGAACTACAACTGGAGCACTTGTGGTTCCTTGAATAGGACCCGTTTGATAGAGACCAGCACCGAATAGGCTTCGGGGTGTGGTTTCATCAGCAACATTTCCCACTGGAAGGGTAGGTGTCGTTGTTACAGCAGTTGTTGTTGTTGCATCAACAGTTGTCATAGTTGCATCACTTTGAGCAGCGTTGAGTGGAGTCTGCGTATCAATGGTGGTGTCAATGGGGGTGTTGTTAAGATCCGTCATTTTTCTGTTGAGAAAACATGAAAGCGGATTAGACTTCAATCAACAAATAACATATTATTTCAAATAAATAATAGTTTAAAATCGATTGTCAGTTTTGGTATATTTATTAGATTGCTTAAAGCGTTACAAACCACCAAATCATATCGATATAAGTCTGAAAAAACGTTTTGCAAAACTCGCTTAAAAGCGTTCGCAGAAATCATTTGTGTAGACTTGTAGATTGTTTCACAGACGTGCTTTGGAAAGCTATTGTGAAAATGAATCGTTTTTATAACAATTTTTTATGATTCATGTAACAAAAAACGTTTCGCGATAGAGCTATGAAGCAAAACGCAAACCGTTTTCAGATAAACAAGAAACGTTTCGCGATAGAGCTATGAAGCAAAACGCAAACCGTTTTCAGATAAACAAGAAACATTTCGCGATAGAGCTATGAAGCAAAATGCAAACCGTTTTCAGATAAACAAGAAATGTTTCGCGATAGAGCTATGATGCAAAACGCAAACCGTTTTCAGATAAACAAGAAACGTTTCGCGATAGAGCTATGAAGCAAAACGCAAACCGTTTTCAGATAAACAAGAAACGTTTCGTGATAGAGCTATGAAGCAAAACGCAAACCATTTTCAGATAAACAAGAAACGTTTTTGCGGAAGTGCGTAAAGCATATCGCAAACACCGTTTCAACATAAAAAAGTAACCGTTTTAGAAATCCTTGAAATCGTTTTATAAAAGCTTATATGTAATAGAAGCGATTAAGAGTTAAGACTGTAGAAGCCGGAAAACTGAATCGATACAAACGATATAAATAAAACGATGTTAAGGAAATATTCGATTCAAAAGAAGAGATAAAAACCAAATAGAATCAGACCATGGAGTCGAGACGAATCTCTTTCCTTAACTCTTAATATTTGCTCCGTAGTGAGACAGACTTGTACGAATTAGGGCCCGGGATACAACCATGATAGACGATTCACGCTTCACTCGTGAACATCCCTACGAACTAATGATCTAAAAAACACTCTCTAAAACTTACGCAGGGAGTTTACCGATGTGAAAAAGTGTTGAAAATGAAGAAGAGGATTCGGGTTTATTTAAAGAGAACGAAGAGAGCCACTTCCCGCAACAGCTGCTGCACGTGGGCGAAAATCTCGCGGAGATCAAGGGAAGTTGAGTTGCGAAACTTATTCCCCAAGAATCTCTGATTTTTTTTTTCTCGTTTAAATTAAAACTGCATGACATTTTTATTTTGTAGACAAATTACTTGTCGTTTTAAAACGAAATGCATGTTGTTTTCTGGGGCCACATTTACCCAAGCCCAAGCCCAAGCCGGAGCCGGCCGGACGATGGCGGCGGCGCGCGCGTGGGGTGCCTCCTCTCTCTGAGTTGTTTACACTATGCTATCAAAGAGTCATATATATACAACTCAAAATCCCTTTTTCTAACCAATGTGAAACATTTTAAGTTTCATTCATTAAAGCCAAAAAGGCTTTCCATTTCTTTTCACAAATAATAGGCTCAAATAATAGGCCCAACATCCATAACCTAAGAATCACCATGAAGAACACTGGTATTCTCTGTGCCGTCATGCTTGACACAAAGGTAACCTAATAGCTTTTTAATATCTCTACTAGGATAAGACCTGCGCCTTGCGCATGGTGAATATATGTAATTAAAATATAAAATTTTAGTATTGACAAATTTAAAATTTAAATATGATTGTTTTTGTATGTATTTGAAATTTAAAAATTTTGAAATTTTTATATAATTATCTATACGTAGGATCAGAAACAATTTTAATTAGAAATGTAGATCAAATCTTAGAATTTAATAGATCTGTTTTCATATATCTTTTCACTTTTCAGTGTTCGAGTGATGGAAAATAAATGGCGTATTACTGCGCTTGATTGGTAGAGTATTAGCAACTTCCTAATGTTTTTTAAGAAGCAATTGGTAAAATATTTACATTTAAAATATAGAAAGTTTCAAAACTAATTTAATATAATTTATTTATCTGTCTATAATATTAGAAAATTATATTTTTTTACAAATTATTATTTTTTAAAATAATTTATAAAAAATTATGTTAATTTTAAATTATTTTTAAAAACAATATTTTAAGTTTTTCAATACAAATAAATAATTGAAAATTAATTATGGTCATGATTTAACATAACCATAATAATTTAAAATATTAAAAAATTTAAAATTAACAAATTAAAATTAACTCAGTTTTATATCATGATTTAAAAATTTAAAAATTAATTATGGTTATGAGAAGTTTACGTTCACGTGTGAGTCCTATTTATCTTCCATTTTTCTCTTGCTATGTTTTTTTTTATATTTTGGTTATTACTCGATATAAATATTTATTTTGAATTTTAGAAAATACTTAAGATTTAAAATAATTAAAGAGATACATACTTAGGTTAAGATCTGCACTTTATGCATAATAAGTATTTTATATTTTATATTTATTATATATTTTTCTGCATATTATAAATAATAAAATAATAAATACATATTAAATAACTAAGAAATCAATTACTATTATGTAATAAATTGGCGTATGCATATAAATTTAACTATTACTCTTGTTTATTCACAATTAGGGTAAATAAAGCAAAATAATCAATCTTATATATTGTATATGATATGTAATTAAATTTAAATGATATAAACATAGTAATATAACACACTTTTAATATGGATATTAATTAAATGAGGTTTCTACTCATATGATTTTATGATTATTTACATATTTGTGTAACAAAACTTTACACCAACGATTTTTTTTTGATGTGAGATGTTTAGTAGTTTCAATAATTTATAATCATTTAAAAAAAACAATGACATATTTCAAAATTAAAATATTAACTTTTCAATATATGTTCAAGGCAAATATCAAAATATAAGTATGTATTTTCATACGATGTATAATTTAATTAAAATGATGTTAAATATATATAAACTAAAATTATTTCTTCATATGGTCTTCTAATCATTATATTTTAGTATAGAAAAAAAAATTAAAACCTTGATCTTAAAAGTTTATGTGGGACTTTTAACAGTTTTAGTAACTTATACTCATTTTGAAAAATTCGAAATACAACATACACAAAAAAAAAATCTAGATTTTTATTATATGATTAATGTAATTGTGTAATTTATTTTAATAATAAAGAAATAAAAAAAAATGAAAAAAATATACAGATTGTTATCAAATCTTTATTGTTTAAAATCATTAATTGTCATATATATTTTTTGATCATATTAGGTAATTCCGTAGGTTTTATTTAAGGAAAGCATGTAAAACATTTAAAATATAGAAAGTTTCAAAACTAATTTAATATAATTTATTTATCTGTCTAATAATATTAGAAAATTATATTTTTTACAAATTATTATTTTTTAAAATAATTTATAAAAAATTATGTTAATTTTAAATTATTTTTAAAAACAATATTTTAAGTTTTTCAATACAAATAAATAATTGAAAATTAATTATGGTCATGATTTAACATAACCATAATAATTTAAAATATTAAAAAATTTAAAATTAACAAATTAAAAATTAACTCAGTTTTATATCATGATTTAAAAATTTAAAAATTAATTATGGTTATGAGAAGTTTACGTTTCACGTGTGAGTCCTATTTATCTTCCATTTTTCTCTTGCTATGTTTTTTTTTTATATTTTGGTTATTACTCGATATAAATATTTATTTTGAATTTTAGAAAATACTTAAGATTTAAAATAATTAAAGAGATACATTACTTAGGTTAAGATCTGCACTTTATGCATAATAAGTATTTTATATTTTATATTTATTATATATTTTTCTGCATATTATAAATAATAAAATAATAAATACATATTAAATAACTAAGAAATCAATTACTATTATGTAATAAATTGGCGTATGCATATAAATTTAACTATTACTCTTGTTTATTCACAATTAGGGTAAATAAAGCAAAATAATCAATCTTATATATTGTATATGATATGTAATTAAATTTAAATGATATAAACATAGTAATATAACACACTTTTAATATGGATATTAATTAAATGAGGTTTCTACTCATATGATTTTATGATTATTTACATATTTGTGTAACAAACTTTACACCAACGATTTTTTTTTTGATGTGAGATGTTTAGTAGTTTCAATAATTTATAATCATTTAAAAAAACAATGACATATTTCAAAATTAAATATTAACTTTTCAATATATGTTCAAGGCAAATATCAAAATATAAGTATGTATTTTCATACGATGTATAATTTAATTAAAATGATGTTAAATATATATAAACTAAAATTATTTCTTCATATGGTCTTCTAATCATTATATTTTAGTATAGAAAAAAAAATTAAAACCTTGATCTTAAAAGTTTATGTGGGACTTTTAACAGTTTTAGTAACTTATACTCATTTTGAAAAATTCGAAATACAACATACACAAAAAAAAAATCTAGATTTTTATTATATGATTAATGTAATTGTGTAATTTATTTTAATAATAAAGAAATAAAAAAAATGAAAAAAATATACAGATTGTTATCAAATCTTTATTGTTTAAAATCATTAATTGTCATATATATTTTTTGATCATATTAGGTAATTCCGTAGGTTTTATTTAAGGAAAGCATGTAAAACAATAAAGATTTAATATATGCGACCAACTATAACCTACAGAATATTATATTGCTAGAGAATATTATTTTTAAACTATATGTTATATCACATACTCTAGAATCCTTGGGATTTGAAAATAGAAGTCAAAGAGCTATGCCACGTAGGATTGAGGTTATTTTTAATTCTTACAAACTTAAGGTTACAACTTTTTAAATGATTCTCAAATAATATATAGGGGATATTAAAAAATTTAAAATTAACAAATTAAAAATTAACTCAGTTTTATATCATGATTTAAAAATTTAAAAATTAATTATGGTTATGAGAAGTTTACGTTCACGTGTGAGTCCTATATATCTTCCATTTTTCTCTTGCTATGTTTTTTTTATATTTTGGTTATTACTCGATATAAATATTTATTTTGAATTTTAGAAAATACTTAAGATTTAAAATAATTAAAGAGATAGATACTTAGGTTAAGATCTGCACTTTATGCATAATAAGTATTTTATATTTTATATTTATTATATATTTTTCTGCATATTATAAATAATAAAATAATAAATACATATTAAATAACTAAGAAATCAATTACTATTATGTAATAAATTGGCGTATGCATATAAATTTAACTATTACTCTTGTTTATTCACAATTAGGGTAAATAAAGCAAAATAATCAATCTTATATATTGTATATGATATATAATTAAATTTAAATGGTATAAACATAGTAATATAACACACTTTTAATATGGATATTAATTAAATGAGGTTTCTACTCATATGATTTTATGATTATTTACATATTTGTGTAACAAAACTTTACACCAACGATTTTTTTTTGATGTGAGATGTTTAGTAGTTTCAATAATTTATAATCATTTAAAAAAACAATGACATATTTCAAAATTAAAATATTAACTTTTCAATATATGTTCAAGGCAAATATCAAAATATAAGTATGTATTTTCATACGATGTATAGTTTAATTAAAATGATGTTAAATATATATAAACTAAAACTATTTCTTCATATGGTCTTCTAATCATTATATTTTAGTATAGAAAAAAAAATTAAAACCTTGATCTTAAAAGTTTATGTGGGACTTTTAACAGTTTTAGTAACTTATACTCATTTTGAAAAATTCGAAATACAACATACACAAAAAAAAATCTAGATTTTTATTATATGATTAATGTAATTGTGTAATTTATTTTAATAATAAAGAAATAAAAAAATGAAAAAAGTATACAGATTGTTATCAAATCTTTATTGTTTAAAATCATTAATTGTCATATATATTTTTTGATCATATTAGGTAATTCCGTAGGTTTTATTTAAGGAAAGCATGTAAAACAATAAAGATTTAATATATGCGACCAACTATAGCCTACGGAATATTATATTGCTAGAGAATATTATTTTTAAACTATACGTTATATCACATACTCTACTCTAGAATCCTTGGGATTTGAAAATAGAAGTCAAAGAGCTATGCCACGTAGGATTGGGGTTATTTTTAATTCTTACAAACTTAAGGTTACAACTTTTTAAATGATTCTCAAATAATATATAGGGGATGTGACGTAATTAAAAAAAAAAAAAAAAGATTATAATCTAACTCGGTTTAAATTGGTTTTCAGGGTCCTGAGATTCGAACCGAATTTCTCAAAGAAGGCAAACCGGTTCAGCTAATCCAAGGTCAAGAGATAACAATCTCAACTGATTACACCTTGGAAAGAGATTCAAACACAATCTCAATGAGCTACAAGAAACTTGCAGAAGATCTCAAGTCAGGAGACGTGATTCTCTGTTCTGACGGGACAATCGCTATGATTGTCTTGTCGTGTGACAAGGTTAACGGTCTTGTCAGTTGCCGATGCGAGAACTCAGCAACCCTAGGAGAGAAAAAGAACGTTAACCTCCCAGGAGTTGTAGTTGATCTCCCAACTCTTACAGAGAAAGATCAAGAATATATTCTCAAGTGGGGAGTGCCCAACAAGATCGATACCAATGCACTCTCCTTTGTTCGTAAAGGATCTGACCTAGACCAAGTCAGAGAGTTGCTTGGAGAGCACGCGAAGAGTATCATGCTTATGTCAAAGGTGAGTTAAAAAAAACAGAACACATGTTTCTTGTTTCGCAAGTAAAGTAAACTTACATTATAATGTTTTAACAGGTTGAGAATCAAGAAGGAGTGCGGAACTTCGACAAGATTCTCAAGAACTCTGATGCATTCATGGTGGCTAGAGGCGATCTAGGTATGGAAATTCCGATCGAGAGGATCTTTCAAGCTCAGAAGATGATGATCGAGAGAGCTAATGCAGTCGGAAAACCAGTCGTGACTGCTACACAGATGCTTGAGTCTATGACCAAATCTCCTCTTCCGACAAGAGCTGAAGCTACAGACGTGGCCAACGCTGTCCTCGACGGCACAGACTGTGTCATGCTCAGTGGAGAAACCACCGCCGGAGCACACCCTGAAGCCGCCGTGAAAATCATGGCGAGAATCTGTAAAGTGGCAGGGGATACACTCGACTACGATGCCGTGCATAAGAAGATTCAAGAAGCTGTCCGTTGTCCATTGCCGAGGACTTAGCCGCTTCAGCCGTCTTCAAGGAGAAGATTCATGGAGCCAAGGCCATTGTGGTTCTCACCAAGGGAGGCTACACGGCTGGGCTTGTGGCGAAGTACAGGCCAAGTGTTCCGATTATGTCTGTGGCTGTCTCAGATGAGTATGAGTCAAGGTGTCCTGTTTCGGTTGTGAAACGTGGCTTGATATACCATGGAATCGTTCTGGTAGTTCCAAACAGTGGTTCGAAGGAGGAGGCGACAAGATATAATAAATTATTTGCGTAAGAATATTAGTTAATATATGTAATAATTAGTTTCTTTATAACAAATAAATTACTTGCGCAAAATGCATGTAACAATTAGTTTTCTTATTACAAATAAATAATGTGCGCAAGAATAATCATATCATATGAATATAATATGAACTATTTGTGTCTCTAATTTAATATTGTAAGATATTGTTTGATTTAAATATGCTATAGACGTATGGAAATGATGATCTTTGAAGTGACTCTTTAAAACTTGATTTGCAGACATGTTGAAAGATTTAAACATGTGAGTATGGACAATTTTCATTAATTATATATATGAAAAAGGGAATAAAAAATGTAAACCTATCTACCTAAATGTATCATTCCTTCCAAGATGATGAACTATATAATAGGCCAAAAGCGTGTTATTACATTACAATTATTAGTTTCTGTTATTATTAAAAGAATATCTATATATAAGTAAATAATATATATGATAAAATTATACAAATAATTCATTGAACTTGAATAATTAATTAGTTTCGATTCAAGGTTCTTTAATAAAGCCAACCTTTATAGTTTCAAAAATATGCGTTAGACAAATATTGTATTCTACTCTAATTGGACGAGTCTTTATGGGGCAATTGGAAAGGTATTTTCTAGAACTTCTATATAAAGACAGTTGAGTTGTCTAATATCAGTTTTCTTCTCCGACATTGTCACTCCAATACTCTCATAATCTCTGGACATTTCCAAAAGTAAGCTTTTGTTATCATTTTATTTTGGCAACACATGTATATCTAGCAGAGTTATTAGGTTATCGAATCACGGTTATTAAGTCAAAATATCATTCATATTAGGTTGCTAAACAATACATGACGATTATGTTTCTAGGGTTATATCTAATTTCCAGGAATTTGTTTAACGATTTCTTATTTATATAGTACCATAAAATCTAGAATGATGAGGATCTAACTAAATAGATACATTTCACTGTTAAGCTAGCTTTGTCTCTATTTTAGATGTCAATTATCATGTGAAGTGACTTTATTTAATGGTTATGTTCCTTTTCTAATCGTTTCAAATGTTAATCAACTTTTTGTATGTTCACATGCAAGACAAGATCTCGAGATGGCATTCAACAGAGATCTAAATCTCAACAAACTGATTGTTGACGAAAATGGTAATTCTCTCAAAGAGGCTTTCAACAATGGGATGATTAACACTAGGGAGCGCTACCGAGGGTTGCTCTTCATGTACCATGACCGATTGGAACCCATCACAGCCAAGCATGATCAAGAGCGTGAAGTCTATCGCGTTCTAGTTAAATTAGAGTTACTCAACGAACTCTTCAATCTGGCGGCCGTGAGGAAGGAGAAGAAGAAACCTGAGACAGAACTTGTCCAAACACTAGAGAAGATGTATGGGGTCAATATTCCTTACATTGATTGGTTCAGATTGGGTGAGCCCGAAATGTCTTGGAAGAGTACTCTGAACTATTAATTAGCAGTTATAATTGGTGTTAGTGATACAAAGTTCTAAGATTTGTTCATAATTTGATCTTGACTTAGATAGTTTAATTGTTCACCTCTTAAATCTATTATACATAAAATTGGTTTGGTGTACGTATTAGATTTGAATTTAATTTTTATAAAATGAAATATATTAAATATTACTATAAAGATAAAATTTAATTATGAACGTATTTTGGTTTTTGGAGTTTTATTGATTTTTAACGCAGATTCATATGTAAAATCTCTCTAAATTGAAATAAATTTTAAAACAGTTTTTTCTGCTAAATTTTATCATACTTTGTATCTTTCATCAGATAGGGTTATATATCCTAGGTGAAAGATATTTATTTCCATCATTATTGTGTAAAATAAGCTTTCATTAACAGAAGAAATACGAATTGACTATTGTCATTCATCAAAATATCACAACCATCAAATGGTTGAACCGAACACAAAAATATAATTTATTCATATGTAATTATAGAATATGATAACGAGTCGTTATATAACCGAATTACTCCACCAAGAATAATTTCATATGTTTAAAAAGTACTCTTGTTCAGAATCATTACATTTAAAAATGATAGTCAAACTCTGCCCCTTATTAGGCTTTTATATGCACTAGTGGTTTGCCCGCGCTTCGCGCGGGGTATTTGTCAATTGCATGACATAATGTGTAATATTTTGTTATAAATTTTCATTTTTTGTATTCTAAACTAACAATATGGATGTATGGTTTAGTCAATTATATTTTTAAGTATTTCAATTTATCTAAACACCACATGAAACACTTTGGTTGTCTCTGTGCCATTCGGTTTTCTGTTTGGTTCAGATTTGTTTTTTCTTTTTCAGTTTTTATTTTTTCAGTTCTAAAGATATGAGAATTGTTCGGTTATGTACAAATTTAATTTTAATTTTTGTTTTTTGTTCCGTTTGGATAACAATGGTAGAAACTAACTAATAAACTTTGGGTTCACTTAGATCCCAATTCGGTCTATTTTTTTGGAGAATTTTGGATAATTCAGGAAATCGGAGTTCTTTGTATTTTTCGGATAAATATCGCCTAATTAAAAATTCTTGGTTCTTTCAGGTTATTTAGATAGTTCTAATTACTTCAGATAAAAAGTATTCAGTTATTCGATTTTTCGAGTAGTTTTATTTATATGTAATATTTTTAGAATATTTGGTAATTTTGAACTAAATGCAATAATATTTTTAGGTATGTTAGGTGTATTTATAATTTGCGGGTTTGATTTTCTTAGTTCAATTCTGGTTTGGTTTTCGATTCTCGTTTATATGCCTAGACCGGGTTGTCTCATTACAGTGAAGTTTATGTTTTTTAAAGAAAACACCAACAAATTATATAAAAGTAAATATCTAGAAAGTATAACAATAATCTATATGCAATGGGTATAAAATAATAATGCGGACTCTTCTCCCTCATGAAAGTATAACAATAGTCTGTATATTAATACTTGTGTAACACAATTATTAATATTTAAAGTATTTTAGTATTTATATTGCAGATTAACACTTTCACTTGAGGTGTGGTGTGGTGTGGTGGTTTTCCAATGTTGGTGGGGGGAGGGGGGAGTAAGCAGTCATTTGGGAAAATGACAGAGACATCGATGAGTACTTATTTTCAATCATTTGGTTTACATGTTTGTTTGTGGGTGATGATCTTGATGTGATGTGATTTAGGCTTGGGCATAAAAACGAAGATCCAAAAACCGAACCGAAACTAAACTAAAAAAACCGAATCTGAAACCGAAGATAAAAAATAACTGAGTGGTTCCTATATTTCTATAACCGTAAAATCAAAATCGATCCGAGAACCAAATGGGTACCCGAGTATCCGTAATACAATATATATATAATATTAATTATATTTAGTTTTTAAATTAATAAATATTCTAAAATATTACTTATATACCGAACTACCAAAATATTTTTTATCGAAAATATTTAAAATTATATGAATTGCCCTAAAGAACCGAATTACCCAAATAGTTATATCTAAAATATTAAAATTTATCCGAATTACCCAATTTTCAATCCAAAATCCCCCAAAAACTGTTATATTACCCCCAAATGTTCAAAACTAACCAAAAAACCGAAACGGAAACGTAACCAAAGTGGAACCAAAATTTTATTGGATATTAGCCGGTTCTTATAATTGTTATTCGAAACCAAAAATCAAAATAACCGAACCAAACCCAAACCAAATTTCATAAATAACCGAATGGTTCATATATCTCTAGAATCAAAAACTGAAAGAACTAAATCAAAACCGAACTGAAAACTGAACGCCGAGGCCTAATGTGATTACTGTGGGTATTGTATATATTTTTTGGAAGCAGAGTAGTAGATATTTTATTTGTAAACATAAATGAATTTGGTTGAAGCTCCTTGATTAAATATAAAAACTTGGGGGAGAAGGGTTTATATGAAACACAAAAATCTTAGCATTTGCTTATAATAGTAGTATAAGTTGCATCTATTCTTTATATCATTGGGTAATCTGTTATTGTTATTTTGGACACTGTTGTTATGAGGAGGGTTGTTATGTAACATGGGAGAAGCTTGACCGATATTCCGTGTAAAGATGTATCGATTTATTTCTAACATTGATTTCTCATGATTTTAATTTTTTTTTCCACTCTAAGTCTGTCCTATATCTACCATTCCTCTAAACATGATTATTTCACATAAGTAAATGATAAAGATTCGAACACCCCACTGCTAATTGGAGATTATTGACTTATAAGTTAATTTTTTTTTATGAAAATGCTTTTAACATAGTAAGCTTCAGCATTACCGAGAAGAAGACATTTCGTCATTAGATTGTTGTATTTGTTTAGTTATATGTTTTAGTTGTATAAATTATAATTAATGTCATTTTGTTAAGTTATAATTTTTAGCTGAAATATTAGTCAAGTTAATATTTTATAATAATTCTAAAATGATAAAAATTTAATTACTAATCAACAGAAAATGACCTAATTTTTATATAATTTTAAACTGCAGTTATAATAATGCAGAACTATTTTTATTGACTAATACTATTTATAAATAAATTGATTGCAGATTCATATATGCTCGTTTGTTTTATAATTTTATATCTATCTCTAATAAAATTTATAATAATATTCATTTTTCAATGAACGGGAACACATGATTGTTAGAATGAATATTCAAATTTCTTCAATAAGTATCCATACAATTTAATTGAACTGGAAGGAGACAGCGACATGCCATTCATTTTCCCCTGATTATATATACAAGCTTTACAATGATCTATTAACAGGATCAAGACGACCACCGTTTGGCCGGAAAAGTTGAAAAAAATCACTGTCTCAAAATCCTGTTTCCAACATAAAGAGTGTGAATCCACCAAGAGTATCACCAAGCCACCACGTGTATCAGCTTCCTGCTTTTTCGGACCATCCAAACACGCAGACAGAACCACATCCAGGTTCATTCCAAACCCAGCCAGTGTTGGTGCTCCGGACATGAACACAGTGATTCTTGCTGTCCCCTGCTTCAATGGTCTCTAAGGTTTTGTAGATATGTATATTGAACACATTTGTCGTAAGTATTCGTTGGGATTAATAGTAAAGCAAGTACGAGTCTGTGTCTTATCAAAAGAACAAAACACAATGTTTTGTTGTCAGTCAAAAGGCAAAGACAATATATATATTTATATATATATAAAGCAGTAATCCAAGCCATG
The DNA here is from genome assembly GCA_905132885.1 of Moricandia moricandioides. Taxonomy (NCBI): domain Eukaryota; kingdom Viridiplantae; phylum Streptophyta; class Magnoliopsida; order Brassicales; family Brassicaceae; genus Moricandia; species Moricandia moricandioides. Next base: position 44,352 of record CAJHQQ010002200.1, read on the forward strand.
AGTTACGCTTGTTGCATTTTTCTAGAGGTGTCAAAATGAGCTAGCTCGCTCAGCTCAGCTCACAGTGAGCTCGGATCTTTCGTGAGCTAGCTCAGCTCATTTATAATATGAGCTTTAATATGTAAACTCGTACTCAGATCATCTAGATCATGAGTTAAATGAGCTAGCACACGATCTAATATAAAAAATAATTATTAAATAAATTAGTAAGTAACTTCTATAATATTATTTGTAATTTAAATATTAAAAAATCCAAAACATTAATATTAAATATTAAATAAAACCAACACTTAAAAAATAAATTAAGCTAAAATAATAATCAAAATCTTTATTCTTCGTGAGAGTCTTGTGACAATTCATTTTCAAAGTCTTCATCTGTCCAAATCATAAAAATAAAATAAAACATTTTATTTATCTATAACTTTTTATTTTATTAAAAATTGAAAATAAAAATGGTAAATATACCTAAGTAAACCCTGATTTCGCCAAATCGGCGATTGAGATGAGAGCAGAAGATGAAACCGTTAGAACAGGTGTTCGTGTCCGACCCAATTTCGATGTGAAGTTACCGTATGGGTTTTTCTTAAGGAAGGAGATGAGAGAGTGGACTAGGGATTGGTTAGAGCAAGACTACATATCTCCGTACGATGATGTGTCTCATTTGGACCAAGCGTCTAAGGAAATGGAGAAACGAACAGTTGGTGTTGTTCACGAGTTGCTGTCTCTCTCGTTGTTGAAGAGAGTCCCTGTGCCTATACTTGGCAAATTCTGCGATGAGTTCAGGTTTTCGAACGCGTTTTCGAGTGTTTTCACACGCCATTCGGGTATATTCTACTTGTCGTTGAAGGGAGGGATCAAGACTGCGGTATTGAGACAAGCTTATAAAGACGAGGTGTTGATAGATAGGGATCCTTTGCTAGCTATTAAGGAGAGGTTTTTGAGGTTATTGGAAGAAGGATGGCAAGAGAGGTTTACTTAGGTATATTTACCTTTTTTATTTCCTCTCTTGCCATCCTTCTTCCAATAACCTCAAAAACTTCTCCTTAATAGCTAGCAAAAGATCCCTATCTATCAACACCTCGTCTTTATAAGCTTGTCTCAATACCGCAGTCTTGATCCCTCCCTTCAACGACAAGTAGAATATACCCGAATGGCGTGTGAAAACACTCGAAAACACGTTCGAAAACCTGAACTCATCGCAGAATTTGCCAAGTATAGGCACATGGACTCTCTTCAACAACGAGAGAGACAGCAACTCGTGAACAACACCAACTGTTCGTTTCTCCATTTCCTTAGACGCTTGGTCCAAATGAGACACATCATCGTACGGAGATATGTAGTCTTGCTCTAACCAATCCCTAGTCCACTCTCTCATCTCCTTCCTTAAGAAAAACCCAGACGGTAACTTCACATCGAAATTGGGTCGGACACGAACACCTGTTCTAACGGTTCCATCTTCTACTCTCATCTCAATCGCCGATTTGGCGAAATCAGGGTTTACTTAGGTATATTTACCTTTTTTATTTTCAATTTTTAATAAAATAAAAAGTTATAGATAATTTTTAAAAAGTTTAATTTATATATTACTTATGTACGTTTTACATTTAAATTTAAAAATAAGTAAATATTATTAATATAAAAATTATCTTTTTACATAAAAAATAGAAGTTATCCAAAACAGAATATAATATATATATATATATATATATATATATAATTGTAAGTATAAAAATGACTAAGCTCATGAGCTGGCTCATGTTCATTACAGCTCGCTCATATAACTCGTGATTTAATTTAAGCTCGATCAATAAACTCATTACTAAATGAGCCTAAAAAATAGAGATCATGCTCGTGAAAAATTGAGCTGAGCTGAGCTAGCTCATGAGTTATAGCTCATTTTGACACCCCTACATTTTTCTATTCAAATTTGCAACTCATCCGCAATTGCCTTGTTTTTCTTAGTAGTCTTGGCCTTCTTCTTCATGGGGACAGTCTTCCTGATGGTAGACTTTTGATTCAGAATTCATCACGACAGTCACTTCGTCATCTGAATCTGAATCGTCAGAATCTGGACGGGCATAGATTTTCATAACACGCTCAGGTTCACCTTTCACAAAGTCTTCATCTGCAAATTCACAATGCTCTGAAGCCTCAACTTTCTTAATCCCCTAGTGCATCATTGAAAACAAAACAAAAAAATCGTGTTAGAAAAAAAAAGTAATTGAATAATACAAAATAAAAAATAAAAGAAAAGGTATGACGCAACAAAAGTTACATAAAAGTCAAGCCTGTCGATAAAAGATTTTGTTGTGATGAAAGGTTCTCTGTAGAAAATCTCTGGAGAACTCAGCTGGATCCCAAACGATGAAACTCTTGCCGCTTTCACTCCAAGAGATGATTGAATCCGTTGATGGATCGTCCAGCATGCGATATACACGCTCCAGTGTCGTAACAAATCCGAATCTTGATGCAAACGATCCATCCTGCTGTTTTTCTTTTTCTTCTTTCCGCACCCACTTTGTTGCTTAACCATATCGTCGTCGCGGAAAAAACCTACTTCGTAACCCTAAAGATTAAGAATGAGAGAGAGAGATCACATTTTATACGACGACAATTGGGCTCACAATTTTTTTGGGCCTCGTCTCTTGTGTGTATGCCTCATTAATCTATGTTGCTGTCTTGTTTGAATTCAATACCAGCCGCATCTATCTTATTAAAGTAGAAGTACTTTAGGATTTTGTTTGGAAACATGGATAGTGAGGATTGTTTGGATACATGGATAGCAGTATTAAAAATAATTTCTTTTATTTACAAACTTAGCCTTTATATTTACAATAAATCTATCTTATTAAAACTGTAGTACCCATAAAACTTCACCATTATTTTTTCTTCTTATTTACCATTCTGTGCTATTGAATAATTTAAAAGAAATTTTATTTACGGGCTGACTTAATAATTTTTTTATCTAACCGAATAAATTCAAAAACAAGCATAATATTAACAAGATAGATCCAAAAATCTAGCCCTTACGTTAACAATATTTTTTATTTCCAAATTACAACCCACAAAATAAAAGAAAATTCATCAATCAATTGAAACTAAAATTTAGAGGTTTTCATATATGAACAAAACGTAATAAATTGCTAAAATTGAGATATTCACTTATTCTTATATTTTAAATCATATATTTTCTGTGTTAGACAACCATATTAATTTGTTAGTTATACATTTTTTCTTATTTCAACAAAAATCTAAAATAAAAAAATAGTATTTATATGAATTAATTGAATATTACATAAATTTTATTTTCTAATATATCAAACAATAATAAAATATGAACAATTTCAAACATATAAAACACATATAAAACCAAACATAATTATATATGTTATATATTAAAATTTACTATAACACTCATGCGGGTGTTAGTCATGGTCATCTAAGTATTCATCGACTACAATTCGGTTTTTCTGAATGTTGGGGTTCAAAATGGTTTTACATGAATATACGGACGGTGTCGAGTAGGATCATTCAAGGTCCAAGTAAGTTTGTAGGAACCTAAAAATATTTTAGAACTGTTGGTTTACAAATATTATTAAATAATTTTAAAAATAAAAATAAAAATCAAAACCCGCGCTTTGTAAGCGCGGATCAAAATCTAGTGATCTATTACGTTAATGACACGCCTCACGCTTCTCTACCAAATATGCTTCCATGTGGGCCTTTTATTTAAATTCGTAGCCCAAATCACAAATGTAATAAATGGACCAAACAGACAGGCTTAATGGACCAAACAGACGTGGCAATTTCATGAATTATGATTGGCTGATTTTCCAATCTGAGGTGGACAGGCTAACTATCAAGTATATTGCCCTCTTAGTATTAGAAGATTAATACAATAACAACCCATTTGATTTATCGAACTAAAACTTTTTATATGCCCAAATATAATCAAGACGGCTTTCAAAACTCATAACCCTAATGCGAGTGATGTGTTGTGTAGTACTCTATAAATCAAGAAACCAAAAATATTTAGCGAAACCTAGCGCGTCCTAAACTTCATGGCTTAATATGCAGCAGGTATTATCGAACTCGAGATCCAAACATTTTTGGAATACAATTTTTGTAGCACACAAATTATTTTGGGACGTTGCAATTATGCATACCGGAACGACTACCTCTTGATACTGAAGTTACTTTGTTCTATCTTGTCTGTGTAAAATATCGAGTACCAACATTTTTCTGTGCCTGATGCTTTCTCTCAAAGACGGTGGTCTTATGATATAAAATCCGTTACTGCTAAAACTTTGTACTACTTAATCTATAATTTGAATATGTTTATCCCCGCACATGGACCGGTCACCAAATTAACTTAAAATCTGATAAAACCTAAATTTACCTTGAATACACAAATGTAAGAATTTCTTCGAGAACTTTTCTATCTTCCATATGCGAAAAATATAATGACTGAAAAGCTTATACATAGTGTTTAAAATCTTCCTTGTTCTTTGGTTTATATTGATTCAGTTCCACCAAATTAGCTTTTATAGAATTTTCTTAGGATTAGAATAGGCATTTATTGAAATAATCCTCCAGCAAATATGGGCTTAGAAATTGACACTTATACCCATGATTCAACTCATTGCTTTCCTGAAGAAAAATCCGCCAGTTATTCTTACACTTTTTTTTTCTTATTTTGGCATTTAGTCAAACATCTAACAAGTGGCGACACTTGAGTCTATTATTGCGTGTCCATCACTCTTACATTCTTCGTCACTGCCGCGTAGCTAAAACTAACCACACTGCTTTACAACTAGCAAAGGCAAAACCAACATGCATGAGAGACTAAAAATTCTTTCTTTAATTTGCTTCCTCTGTGTTGCGTTGATCTACAGAACACGGCAAGCCTGTTTGATTCCTATTCCTATACGAACAACGCGTGTTTCAACTCTTGTTGCGTTTACTAGAAATTTTGAATCTCTGATCAACGTATTAACTCGGTAAGAACACACACACATACATCTCTCCTCCTATTTATACTTAATTTCTTTGCAAAAGGGTTTGCTAAATTGTAATTAGTTTTTTTTTTCTCCATTTCCTTTCAGTTCTTTTGAAGTACTTTGAGGCCAACATTGACGTAACTCTTCCAAAGAATCTCACTCTCCAGGAGATTAATAGGTTAGATTCAGAACAATGATGTTTTGGATTTTCTTTCTTATTTCAGATTTGTAACTTTCTTCTTTTTCTTTGTGTGTGTACCAGTAAATATGCAAGATCATCCTCCAAGAGTGTCCTTCCTCTGTGGAAACCCATTCAAGGTTCTATTTCCCAAGAACAACAATGCACAAATATCACCGTATCTTCTCTCATTGTTGAACAGTTTTGAGACAAAATTGATGTTATCCATTAGAGAACTTATAACAAAGGATGATGATGAGAATGCTATTCTCACTGTTTCTTGGATGAACCAAGCAATGACATCTCTTTGTAAGACACACAAGAGTATCAGGACACTCGTGACCGATCTAGACCTTCATGTCTCAGACGTGGAACAAAATTTGATTTACATCTACTCTGACATTAGCTTGAAGCTTCTTGAACTATGCAACGCCTTCACCTCGGAGCTCGAACGTCTCAACCACGGAAACCTATTACTCAAGTTTGCTTTTAGTATTCTGGAGACGAGCACATGTAAGGCTGAGGAATTTTCTTTGTCGCATCATCTCGACAGTTGGAGGAAGCACATGGCTTCCAAGAACCCAAGAATCGAAAACTGCGGTTCTGTCTTGAGTATTCTTGTTGAATCCATGAAACATGGTCTTTCCAAAAAGTGGAAGAAGAAATTATCTCAAAAGGGAAAAGTCCTCATGCGAGCTCTATATGGTGTAATGGTCAAGACTTTGTACATATTCAGCGTGTTTGCTGCAGCTTTCTCAGGTTCTTCAAAGAATCTCTTTTATCTAACCATTCCAAAGGAGATGGAGGAGGTTCCATGGGCGCAAGCTTTCATGGAACTCCAGAACATGGCTAACTTGGAGATTAAAAATGCATTCTTATCAAACAAATTCATGGTTATTAAAGATCTAGAAGCAGTTGAGTCCGCTGTGAAGAAGCTTCACATAGCTGTCCAAGAAGGGTCAGTGCCTAATGCGTTGGTGGAGTCATTGAAGACATCAGTGATAGAAATTTCGGATAGGTTTGATCTTGTCGCCAGGGAAACATGTTGCTTGTTGAAGACAGTGACCTCTGCTCGAGACGCATTGGTAGAGAGGTTATGGACCAAATATGAAGAAGAGTTGGGAGTGGCATTGCCCATGATTATAAGTGTTTAGAGACTTGTTTGTGAATAGTATGAGGTGTATTGTTTCATGTTCAGTAACAATAATTTTTTTTTTTAAAAAGTAAAAAGAAAAGAATAAATAAAATCTAAAATCAGAACAAGTGTTTACAAAAGAATCATTTAAAATATAACCAGTGGACTATAGTTTTCCACAAAAAAAAATTCAAATTGGTCTTGCATGTGCCACACAATCTCCATCAAATGATGTTCAGCTGTCTATTACAACATCTTGTGACTAGTTGAAGATTGCAAACGACAACATAAAATGAATAATTTGCGACTGTAACCAAACTGAACAACAACAACGTGTTGGCTTCTCTTAGTAGTAAATCTAAATGGGTTTAGTTGGAGAGAACCAACTTGAATTCGTGTCAATGATATTAATTCATAAGAGTAGTATTGAGTAACAAAACATAATATAATGTGTTGTTATAATTAAGACTTGACACAAGAAAGAAAAATATACAAAGAGACTCACTAGAGATAAAAAGAGAGAAGAAGGTATATTGTCTGAGTCTATCAAGACAGGTTTTGGGTAATCAAACAGATCATGAATTGAATTTTAACGGTTGAATCTTCAAGTATCTAAGTTTTAGTGAAACTGGTTGCTACAGTTTTCACAGTGTTATCTTGAATATTTGGTAAAACCAACGATGAGATCCTTTTGATAAGTTGAAATTTGGCATATGTGTTTTTGATTAGTTCATCTTGGATTTTTTATAGTGGTAATTTTCTTTTGATTGTTGGAATCTTTGTAAGCTGAAATCGTTTTGTGATTGTATGTCATAAAGCTTTTGCATTGCTTTCTTATTATTGTAGTATCTTGTATTCCAGATAACTATTTGTAACTAGAGTTTATAAATTTGTTCTAGTGTTGAACAGAGAGGATGTGATTATTGAATCAAAAACTTAACTCAAACTCTAAAACTCTTTATTGATATCTGATTGTCTTAGAAAACTTGCTCAAAAACTAAGACTCTCTCAACTCATAAGATATGCAAACACCCTTGTATCTTATATATATGAATCACACTTTCCTAAACTCATTAGGAATTAAAAAATAGATATTTTCCTATTTTATAGCTCAATAGAATTAGGTAACTTGACACCCAAGTTATTTCTAGCTTAACTCAACATTCTTCCCCTTAAGCTTGAAATCTCCATTCTTGAACTCTTGAACTCCAATGAGACTTCTCATCTCTTTAAATTTAATCCTTCCAAGTGCTTTTGTAAGTATGTCAGCCTTTTGCTTCACTCCAGCAACATGTTCTACACTTACAAGTCCTTCTCAACACATTCTCTAATGAAATGGAACCTTGTGTGAATGTGCTTACTACGCCCATGGAACATCGGGTTCTTGGACAAAGTTATAGCAGACTTGTTATCAATTCTTATCACCACCCTCTTGTTCGTATGACCAAAAATTTCAGTAAGAAGATCCTGCAACTATATGGCTTGCTTCGCTGTCTCTGTTGCAGCCATGAACTCAACTTCACATGATGAAAGAGCATCTATCACTTGTTTCTGAGAGCACCATGTGATAGGATTCCCACCGAGATAGAAAATATGACCAGTGGTGCTTTTCCCATCGTCTGGATCAACATTGTAACTACTATCACTGTAACATATTAACTCTTCTTGCGGTCTTGCTTCAAACTTAAGCCATGCGATAAAGTCCCTTGTAGATATCTCAGAACTTGTTTCGGTGCAGCCTTATGAGACTCTTTTGGACAGTGCATATAATAACTTAGAATTCCCACGCTACAAGCAAAATCAGGTCTTGTGTGTATCAAATATCGCAAACAACCAATGTGTCTTCGATACTCTGTTTCATCCACACTATCTTCCTCTTCTGCCTTGCCCAACTTCAGACCAGCATCCATAGGTATATGTGCTGCATTACACCCTTTCATCCCGGCTTCTTCTAGGATCTTTGTAGCATATTTCTCTTGACTCAAAATTATACTACCCTTCTTCTGCGTGACTTTTATCCCGAGGTAATAGCTCAGTATACCGAGGTCTGTCATGTCAAACTTGGCTGCCATATCTCTCTTAAAGTCGTTGATCATGGCCAAACTAGATCCCGTTATGAGTAAATCGTCTACATAAACAGCTACTACCAAAAGATGATCTTGCTTCTTCTTTCGATAAAGAGATGGCTCTTTCAAACATCAAACAAAGTTCATCTCGATCAACACTGTATTAAGCTTCTCGTTCCATGCTCTTGGATCTTGACGATGACCGTAAAGTGTCTTCTTAAGTTTGTAGACTTTAGCTTCCTTCTCTTTGATGGCATAATCCTCCGGTTGAGACACATAAACCTCCTCATTCAAGTCACCGTGCAAGAATGCGGTCTTAACGTCAAGATGATTTAGTTCCCAATCTCGTGTAGCTGCTATTACAATGATCAAACAAACTGTCTCAATCCGTGCGACAGGTGCGAAGACTTCATCAAAGTCTATTCCGTGTTTATGTATGTAGCCTTTTGCCACCAATTGTATTTGTTGATACTCCCATCTGAATTTCTCTTAACCTTGAAGATCCACTTCAATCTTATCGCTTTACAATGTGGTGGAAGATCAACAAGAACCCACGTCTCATTCTTTACTATCGATTTAATCTCATCCTCACAAGCATCTCTCCACACTTTCAACTCTTTTGCTTCCTCATAGTTCCATGGTTCTTCATTCACTAGCATTAAGAGATGATCACATTCAATCTCGCAAAGTGTCTTAACATCTCGTCTTCCTCCACTAAGAGCTCGTAGTCGTCGAGATAACTTGGTAAGTTTCTGGTGCGAGAAGATCGTCTCAGAATCACAGGTGATTCGTTTTGGAACATCCATATGTTTTAAGATACTTCTCGTCATCTCAAGTAGCGTTCTGTTTCTCCTCTCGACAACTCCATTCTGCTGAGGTGAATATGGCGCTGTGAGATGGCGTTCTATGCCCATGCTATCGCAGTACTCCTTGAATTCTAGTGATGTGAACTCTCCTCCTCTGTCAGTTCGTAACGTCTTGATCTTAGCACTTGTCTCATGTTCTACTATAGCTTTAAAACGTTTAAAATTGACAAAAGCTTCACTTTCTCCCTCATGAGAATGGTCCACATATATCTCGAGTAGTCATCGATTAGCACAAAGACATATCTACTTCCTCCGGCTGTGGGCGGTGTGATCGGACCGCATAGATCTCCATGTACTAAATCAAGAACTTTTGTTGCACGGTACGAGCTTGCTGCTGGAAACGAGCTTCGTATTTGTTTTCCACGCAGACACGCTGTACATGTCTCCTTCTCTACTTCAAAACGAGGCATACCAATTACCATATCCTTGTCAACCATAAGCTTCATATTTCTCAGACCCACATGTCCTAAGCGTGAGTGCCACCTCGACGACTCCTTATGAAGAGCCAACTGCAAACACTTCTTTAACTCCACCTCCATGATGACCTTGTAAAGTCGATTGGGTGATCGTTTTGACTTTACAATGAGCTTATTGTCTCGGTCATATAAGAACAACCAGTTTTCTTTCATTCTCACCTCACAGCCAGCCTCAGTTGCTTGTCCAAGGCTTATAATATTACTCTTGAGCTCTGGAATGTAGTAAACATCTGAAAGAATTTTCTTCTCACCACCACTGGTTGTGAATATAATCGAGCCTTTTCCAGTTATATATATATCCGTGAATCGTCCCCAAACCTCACCTTTCCGGTTATTTTTTTTATCAATCTTTGAGAAGTACTCTAGATTACCCGTCATGTGATTGCTGGCTCCATTGTCTAAATACCACAGATTATCTCCAGCTGCCGTCCTCTCAAGCTTTGTGGGTATCACCTTCTATTCATTGAGATACACAATCTCGTTAACCATCAATTCATCAGCTTCATGTGTAGTATATGTCTCGCTTTCATGTGTTTCTTGGAGTTTAAGTAAGCGATCTGGACAATTCTGAGCAAAGTGCCCAAGCTTATCACATCTGAAACACACAACTCTGGATGCATCTCGATTGTAGCCTCCGCCATTATACCCATACCGACCACGTCCTCTTCCTCGATACTCATGTCGACCACCTCTGCCTCTGCCTCTAGAGGGGTCGTATCTGTCTTGATAGCCTTGTGGACGCACTTGTGTGTCATTATTAGCATACATCAATTTATTTTGACTTTGTTCTTCTTGTTTCTCTTCTTCCTCCTCTGAGATTCTCTCTTCGTATGATTTCAACTGTCCCACAATGTCTTCGAAGCTTGTTTTATTTAGATCAAGAACTTGCTCCAAGGCAGAGATGATGTGTATGTATTTCTTTCTTTGTAGGCTATGAAGAAATTTCTTAACGATCCTCGGTTCCTCTACAGTTTCTCCCAGAGCTGCAGACTTTGTTGACAATTCAGAGAGTTTCCCGACAAAACTATCAATGGAGTCGGTGTCTTTCATCTTAAGTCTGTCAAAATCAGCTTTTAAAGTCTGCAAGCGTGCTTCTCGTACACGGTCAGCTCCCATATGCCTCAACTTTATCGCCTCCCAAATCTCTTTTCCGGTAGTAAGGTTTCCCACTTGCATCAATAATGATTACGATATCGACTAGAACAGTAATGCTCTTGCCAAATCATTCTTCTCTCTGATATCTCCTGCATCAATGGCCTCCCAGACTTTATGAACCTTTAACGTCGCCTGCATCCTTATTGTCCATACAATATAATTAATATCATTAAGCTGCGGACACTGAATGGACGACGAGGCACTGTTCTTGTTGTTATTCACTGCAATGATTTCTCCCATGCTCTCTTTGAATCAATATATGCTCTGATACCAATTATTGAATCAATATATGCTCTGATACCAATTATTGAATCAAAGACTTAACTTAAACTCTAAAACTCTTTATTGATATCTCAATGTCTTAGAAAACTTGCTCAAAAACTAAGACTCTCTCAACTCATAAGATATGCAAACACCCTTGCATCTTATATATATGAATCACACTTTCCTAAACTCATTAGGAATTACAAAATAGATATTTTCCTATTCTATAGCTCAATAGAATTAGGTAACTTGACACCCAAGTTATTTCTAACTTAACTCAACAGTGATTGTACTCTTTATCCATTTATACCGTGACTTTTGAGTGATGTATGATCCCATAGTTTTTCCTTTTTATATGGAAGAGACTTTCCACCACATAAAAAATGTTGATGTCATTTAATTTCTGTTTATATTATATTACTAATGGTTTGTTCGCGCTACGCGCGGAGTGATTGTCTATTGTATTTATAAATATGTTGTTTATGATGTAAATTTTTTATTATGGAGGTTAGAAATTAGCAGTCAACATTTTGCCATCCACGCGGACAATGAACTCGTTGTGGTTTGAGTAGTGAATATATATATATAATTTAGAGAACAGGAATATATTATTAAGTATCATTTTCATAGTACATAATAGTTACTATATTTTGAATTTTATTACTTAGATTAAACTTGATTAAAACATTTCGAATAAAGTATACAAACATTGTGTGAATTTTAAACTGAATTTGTTTAGGATGATCAAACATGATGAATGTTATTATTGAAACTTTTTGTATCAAGGATGTGTTCGCGCTTCCGAGAAAAAATTATTTAATTAATTAATTTTATTATTTCAAAATTTTTTTATACGGATGTGATTTTATAAAAAAAATGTCAAACAATTGTGCTTGTATGGTCCCTTTTTATTTATTGTCATTTATTTGCATCACGTTTATTTGATTAACGAAAACACAATTTAAGTTATATATTTATATTTTTGAATAAATAAATGAGGTATGTTTTAGATAATTAAATGAAAAAAAAATTGATTTGCGCTTTACATCATTCATCTTTTCTATTTTCTAGAGTTTCTCACTATTACGCAAACATATTTTTTGTATTTTTATTACTTGTTTTGACTTTTTGGAAATCTTTCTTTTATTTATATATTATTTTTGATGATGATTTTCAATAAATTATTATTAGTTTTTCTTGGCTTTATTTTATACTAAAAAAATTGATGAGTTACACTATTTTAATTTTAATTTTGTTCACTTTGTTTGATGCAACACAAAAAACAACATTGTATATGGCTTCATCTATTTTTTGTTGTTATGAATTTCTCTAATCTCTTCGTAAAATTTATGTATTCAGCGATATATTATGTATTTTTGGATAAGTTATGTATTTTTGATAATTTTATTGTTATATTTGTTATATTTTTATATTTGTCTTTCAAATTATTTTTGAAATTTTATTTTGATTATATATTGGTCATTTATCGAAATTTCGTTGTTTTCTATTTATTTTTCAAAACTTGAATTTAGTGATTAAAAGAGAAATTGATAAAAATACCACTTTTCAAAAATACGCACCATAAAAAATATATTAAATTGGGTTTACAATTTACTGATTATTGTTTAGGATTTAATGTTAGGATGAAGTTGAATTTCTATTTTTTATAAATATTTAAAAAAATTAGTTAAATATATTTTCATCAAAAAATTAAAAGTATTATTGAAAATTGTCATCCATTAAAGATAATCAAACTTGCAGTAGAATTGCAAATTTCCCTGATTAAAATAGGGAAAGTTGTTTCAGCTTAACTTCTTATATATTTTAGTTTTCTTGAGTTTGATGGAATGTGAAATAATATTATAATGGATTTTCTTCTCTTTGTGATAAAGTTTATTTTCTTTCTATAAAAGAATTATGTATTGTACGTAGCTTCTTTGATAAGGGTAATCGGTTAAGTAATTAACAAATTTACAATAACTTGCAAGCCATCTTAAACTATGTTTAGGAGTGGTAGAGAAAAGTATCATAACTTTGGAATAGCTTAACTCTGAGACTGGACTACAAAGGGCACATCAAGAACATACATGAAGACTTGGACCTCTATTGTGAGGATCGATAAGCAAATCCTAAGAGATGAATTCGTACATAACATAAAAAGACACTAAAATGAGGAGATTAGGAAGCACTTTGCAGTTTAAGATGTGGAGAAACAGAGAGCAAACAATACTAAACAATAAATTTGTGCTTAGTTTGTGATTATTGTGCTGCACATGCAAACACATCCTCTTATGAATTAACATGAAACCATATGAATCAAGTATGCCTCAACTCTCTTCTGCTGAAAAGGTAATGACTAAAGCTCTAACCGTGATGGCAAGTGGTCTTGAATAGACTATCGCAATTGTTTGGAGACTACACATATATTGAATAAAATTATGTTTGGAAGATTCAAGACTAAATATAGATGTAATGGAAGTTACCTGACAGAGAGCACGGAAGTCTTCAGTTCTGAATTAGTAACAGGGATTAATATTATAAAGTTCATATGAACACCAGTATAGACTGCAACACATGAAAATATTTTATAAATGTGTGGCATTGAGAATCTGAAAGGCACATTGAAAAGAGAAATACCAAACCATAGTGGTAGAAAGAAGAGCATATCTGAAGGAACTGTCCAACGCCATAATATGTCTCCATAGAGGGGCACACGTGTCTCGAAACATGAAAAGAACCACATGATAGATCCACATAAAGCCAATTTAGCCAAGGCTCCTCCGAGAACATGGATACATAACACAAAAAGTAGAGGTAATGATCTGATCATTCTCTGGTTTCAAAAGTAGCGAGTGAGGGGGTGTAGAACGGAGAAAGAGAAGATTCCATGGATGAGCCAGACAACAATAGAAATAAGTTTGTATCAATCAAGTGATTAGGAGATGCGATTTCCAAGAATAAGTTTGTATCAAAGATTTAGAGGAAAAAAGGCAAAGGAAAGCATACAATGAAGTTGAAGCCAGGAAAAAGGTTTCGACGGTGCTGGAACAGCCTCCAGCTTTCAAGTCGGCGAGCAGAATCGCTGAGGAAGCCTAGGTACTAATGATTGAGAAGGAGAAACTGATGAATCCAGAATCGAGAACCCTAATTTAATGTTTGAGAAAGGAGAGGGTCTATTGAGTGAGGGATAGTGGGAGAAGTGGAGCTTAACTCAATATGCCCCACCCTCTCTTCAAAAATTCTTCTTTCTCCCTTTAATAAAATATATTTTCTTTTTTATTTTCTTTTAAATAGATAATGTGGCTAAAGACTCTAATAACCTTAATGGATCAGTGTTATTACTAACCACCCACCCATACAGAACTAAAAATAAATGAAAAAAAAAAAAAAAAACTGTAAACTTCTATTTTCCTTGATTGTGAGTCCTATTTTGTCATATCTTGTCTTTCTTCTTCGAGTTCCCTTTCTCTCTGGCGATGAACTGATTTCCTCATCAGATTCTTCAATCTCGCACGCTTTTGATCTTCCATGTTTGTAACCATATCTTCGCGACGATTTCTACTTTCTATCCGTATCGAAGTAAACCAACCTAGCGAATCTCAGGTCAGTCCTATCTCACTGGTACATAGCGTATTGATCTCGTGAATGATTGTTATGTGGTTATGATCTGTGAATCCAATGAAGACTAGGGTTTTGTTTCTTTTTGTCAAATTTTTGATTTTAAAATTCTGATTGAATCTGGATTCTCTCTTCTCGAGAATACTCTCCGGCGATATTTTCTCGGCAGTGACGGCGTCCATTGAGGAGGCTGCAGACACGCGAAGCCTAGCGCTCCCGTTGCGATGTTTTCTCTCGATGGAACGGAACGGAAGAGAAGAGATGGAACCTAGCTTCCTGGTGAAGGTGTTTGACGGAAGGCGCGATTGCGGCGCGACGGAGACGGTGTTAATGGCGGCTATCTCCATGGTTACTTCTGACTTTTTAGAGCTTAACTCAATATGCCCCACCCGTCTACTAACTTTAATTGTGTGCTAATGTTGAAATTAGTCACTAAAGTTCTGTCTAGTACAGGAAGTGAAGAATAAAATCATCATACTCGTTAGTTTACTCTGAAATGGCAATCAACTTGCAAAGTCCTTTTGATTCTGATAGCCATATCTTAAGTTATACATGTTGATTACTTGTTTTTGTTTGTCTGTGGCAGAAAGTTGATTTCATTGAACTACACAATGAGAAACTTCTTGTTAAGCAAGAGAATGAGAACTAATGGAAGTTAGCAGAGCAAAGTTCATGAGAAACTTCTGGTTTACATGTCTTTTACGAAGGTTTGTTTCTGATCTTTCAAAACAGGCCAGAACCGCTGAACTAATGGAAGATAGTAGATCAGAGTTCATGACGCCCTATGCGTTCATAATGAGAACCAGCTGTGTATGACATTCAGGAATCACAATGTATATGTGTGGAATTTTGAAGGAGAGCTCGTGACTTCCTTTGAAGATCATCTCCTGTGGCATTCGGACTGTAACACAAACATAACAAGTGATCAATATTGAAGGAGCGAAGACGAAGCATATAACAAAGGCTTCAAATATTTTGTTTGTGCTTTTAGATGTTTTAAACTTGGTATTTGTTGCGAAAGACAAGTTTTGGACAGCTGGTTTTGTTTGGTTTAATGTCAAAAAATGGGTTAGTTGGACATCTGGATTTACTAAGTTTTACTAGGCGGTTTATTGTATTAAGGATTTGAGCAAATCCAAGAAAATATGAGATTTGAGTAATTTTTTTAAAAAAATTATACAAGGTTAAGGGTTACAATTTTTTAAAAAAGTTTCAAATACCTTACAGAATTAGTATTTCTATCCATTGTTTTTACTACAAAATATCATCTAAATTTCAGGAAATGTCATTTAATAGATTTTATTAACAACATCTATATTTTCAATAAGATAGAATTTGAGAAAATCTATATAAATGAATAATTCACTAAGTTTATATTTCATAGAATTTATAAATGATATATACAAGAATAAGAGATTCAAAGAAAAAAAATCTTCTCACAAATCATTGATTCAATAAGACCCTCTTTAAAAAAACACTGTAAAAAATATACCAAAAACATATAACACATATAAAACATCGTGAGATAAGTAATAACAAAAAATTTACACATATAAAACGTGTAACCATCATATACATATAGTTACACTTAGTAATACATAGTAATCTTCAAGGTAGTAGTAATACAATCTTACACATAGTAATACTTTGGCGAATTTTGAGTTTTATTAGTAAAACCATAACAAAAAACAAGTTTTTGTAGTTGAACCAATGCTTTTACACAATTGTTGCTATTATAAAAGAATATTACATAAACAATTTACCAAAAATACATATATTTTTTTATTCTCGTTACTATAACCTCACCATTCACACACTAACAATGAAAGTTAAAGAACTATTTTGAAAAAATGATTAGTTTACCTTAAATTATAGTACAAAATCATCAAAATAGTCCAATTCTACATATTTATTATATAGTAATATATATGTATTTTATATTACATATATTAGAACTATTAATCCTAGTGATCCAAATTACACATAATAAAACTAGTATTTCTAATAGTCCAAATTACACATAATATAACTAGTAATTCTAATAGTTCAAAATGCAAAATAAGTTACCAAGAACTATTTCTACATTCAAACCATTCATACATGGGTCCATACACATATTATTGCACATGTTATTGCAATATAACTTATAATTTACTCATTTAAAATGTCTATATGCCATATGTCCAAAGAACACTATTAATATATTTACACTTAGTAATATCCAAGGTAGTAGTAATACTATCTTGTTCATAGTAATACTTTTACAAATTTTAACATTTATTAGTAATACTACATGACAAATAAAATATTTCTAGTAAAACCAATGCATTTAGACAGTTTTAGATCGTATATAACACTTTCGTAGAGACAAAATTTTGAAAATATGTAATTTGTGTGATTCACCTTATTATGATCTCACCAACAAAACATTAAGCATGGAAGTATAAGAATGGTTTTTGTAGAAATGATAAGTTTTCTAGTAACTTAAGAAATATTAAAGATTTAATAACTAATTTGATATCTAAACATACATATGGACATATAATTTCAAAATATATAAATTATATCGGCTAAAAATATAATAAGCCGAAAATATAAAGTTCTTAAAAGATTAAAAATTATTTTGTGAATTTATATTCTTTATAAATACATATTTTAATCAAAAGTTTTTAAGACAAAAAACTATTTTTTAAATCCAAACATTTTGTATATATTAAAGTCAAAGTTGATATAACAGAATTAGAATTCTAAAATGAAATTAATTATTATAACAAGAAAAAGTGACAAAATTATTTTTATGAAATAAAAGGAATATTATATAATAATTTATATAGATTTTAAAGCAATTATAATATAAAATATTAAAATATAAGAAATATCTTATTTTAAATTTGAAATATTTTATATAAAAAACCTTTAATTTTTGGAAAAATAATTTATATAAATTTTATTATTATTATTTTTAAATTAATTATGATTAAAGAAAATAATTTATTTTGTTATTTTAGTATTTATAAAATTATTATTTTTAATAATTTTATTATTATTTATAGCAGTGAAAAAAATTTCACATTATTTTTAGCTATATTGATCATCAATATTTCTTTGAAAAAAATAATTTTTACAAAAAAAATGCTGAAATATAGAAATAAATTATTATATTTAGTTTTAAAATTAATTGGGGATTGAAATAATTTATTCTGTTATTTATTAAATATAATTAAAATATTAATAGAAAAATTATAGTAGAATTTTATATTAAAGAATTTTTTTTACAGTCTCTTGTAGTATAATGGGACAAAAGACAAAAAATTAAATAAATAAAAGTTATAAAAATAACGGTCGCAAACAACAAAAAAAATATAAAAAAAATCTGGCACATGTAAAAGAGAAAAAGAAGAAAAAAGAAAAATAAAAAAGGATCACTAAAACAATCTGGTTGATTGGAAGAAAAGAAATATAAAAATATATATATGAGATCCATAAAATATTTTGTTAAACAAAAAAAATAAATGGAAAAGAAAAGAAAGGGTAATAAGGGGAACAGAAAAGGAGAGGGGGCACTGAGAAATGAAAAGGGGTAGTGAGAACATATTTTTTTCAATTAGGGTATTTTAGGTTACTGTCCGGGAGGGAGAGGGAGCGGGAGCGAAGTGGTTTGGTGGTGTTAAAGCCAGCTTAAATGCGGTTGACTGAGTTCATCCATTAAACTAATGT
The DNA here is from genome assembly GCA_905132885.1 of Moricandia moricandioides. Taxonomy (NCBI): domain Eukaryota; kingdom Viridiplantae; phylum Streptophyta; class Magnoliopsida; order Brassicales; family Brassicaceae; genus Moricandia; species Moricandia moricandioides. The sequence continues at coordinate 62,827 of CAJHQQ010002200.1, forward strand.
GGGCTTACATCTGATTTAACTTTGCTTCTTCAAACTGAAAAAAATAATAAACATTGGATGTGAGACCCGAAAATAACCAACACAAAAAGGCCCACCAAAGATCAAGTCACAAAGTATTAAAAGGTTGGATTGGAAATTGTTGACATGCCACGTGCCCACTTCTTGTAGATGACGTGGGACAAGAAAAGGGAAGAAAAGTCCCCTTTATTGTAATAGATAGATAGATACTATTACCCAAGTATTCTATTCAAAGGTTCATACAAATGCAGGGAACAATTCTATTTCTACTACACTTTCATAAACGTGTGTTTTTTCAAGAGTGATATCTTGGTTCAGTAATAGCTTTGCTTGTGCTATAAAGAGTATCAAAATGAGCTATAACTCATGAGTTGGCTCAGCTCAGTTCGATTTTTCACGAGTACGATCTCTATTTTTTAGGCTTATTTAATAAATGAATTTATTGATCGAGCTTAATTAGATCAAAAACTATAATGAACATGAGCCAGCTCATGAGCTTACTCATTTTTATACTTAAAATTTATATATATATATATTATCTTTTGGATAACTTCTATTTTTCTTATGTAAAAAAGATAATTTATATATTAATCATATTTCTCTTTTAAAATTAAAATGTAAAACCAAATCTTCTTAAAAGATAATTTCTATATTAATCATATTTATTTTTTTAAATTAAAATGTAAAACATACATAAATAATATAGAAATTAAACTTTTTAAAAATTATCGATAACTTTATAGAAGAATAAAATAGAAATTATTTTTTTCTAAAAAATAGAAATGATCCTTTTTAGAAATTACCCTATCATCTTTCTCACAAATTTGTTGATCCCAAATTTATAAATTTTTTATTTTTATGATTTGGACAGATGAAGACTTTGAATACGAATTGTCTCAAGACTCTCACGAGGAATAGGGATATTGGATCATTGGTTTAGCTTAATTTATTTTTTAAGTGTTGGTTTTATTTAATTTTAATGTTTTGGATTTTTTTAATATTCAAATTTCAAATAATATTATAGAAGTTATTTAAATATTTTAATTTATAATTTTTTTATATTAGATCGTGAGTTAGCTCATTTAACTCATGATCTAGATGATCTTAGTTCGAATTTACATATTAAAACTCATGTTATAAATGAGATGGACTGAGCTACCTCACGAAAGATCCAAGCTCACTCTGAGCTGAACTGAACTGAGCGAGCTAGCTCATTTTGACACTCCTACCTATAATACCCAACACAACGGACTCAATTTGTGACTAGTCCCAGGTTATCATAACAAATACTTAAATTTGATTGATTTCTAAATTGAGTGTCCTATATTTTAGTTGTATCTGTTATATATTAAAAGATAAGCATTAAAACTTTTTAGCTATAACACATATTATTACTAAAATTCTTAGATAATATGTTTGTTCATTAAATATATGCTATAGTTTTCATTAAACTAATCATAAATTAATAATAGTGTAAAATTAATATTTCTCTCTTTCATTAAATAAAAGATATATGATTGCCTAATATGATTAAAATATATATGGGACAACTAATGAATTTAGTAATGAAGATTTGATAATATTTTTTGTATCATTCATCAATTATATTCAAATTTTATATTATTAAAATAAAATAAACAATCCTATTAATCATATAATAAAATTTTACATTTTACGTATATGTTATAATTTGAATTTTTTAAAAATGATCATAAATTACTAAAACTGCTAAAAGTCTCACAATAAAAAAGTTATGATCAGTGGCTTAGAATTGATATTATAAGAAGATATAAACGATCATAAAATCATATGAATAAAATCTAATTTAATAGATATTTAAAATAATGTATATAAAGTATATGCCATATAAAAAGACAAATATTTTAATTTTAAAATTTGCATTAAACAAGAATTGAGAACCTAGAATTTTAATTACAAAAGTTTCAGTGAATAAGGATAATTATAAATTATTAAAACTATTAAAAGTCTTAATATTAAAAATTTTGTTATCATGGATTTAATATTTTGTTATAAATAAATACAGATGATAAATCCATATGAGTAAAAGTCTCATTTAATAAATATACATATATATATATATATTATATTTTAATATTATTTAAATTTAATCATATTCCTACAAAATATATAAGAGTGATTGTTTTGATTTATTTACAATAAAATGATTGTAAATAGACAAGAAGAACCACTGCTTTCATGTGTTTGTGCCAATATTATTATGCATGTAATAGTTAATTTCTCAATTATTTTAAAAGATAATGACCAAAATAGACCTTAAAAAGTTTTTGTCTCCAAAATAGCACTCATGGAGAAAAATGACCAAAATATACTTTATTAAATGATATAAATATATATATTTATATTCTTGGGTTAACTAATCTAAATTTAAGGTTTAGAGTTATGGAGTTGAGGTCTAAAAATTTAAAATTTAAAAAATATTAAAATTTTTAAAATAAAAAAATTTGTTTTAGTCATTTTTCTCTTAAACTCTATTTTTATGACAAAAACTTTAAAAATACTATTTGAAAATTTTGCCCATTATTTAATATATAACTATCATTTTGTTAGTTTATAATATGTAAAAACACAATAATACATAAAAATCATATACAATGTTTACTCTGCGTAGGATGCGAATTTTAACTAGTTATATAAATAAAATAGTTGATTTCATAGTGGAACAAAATGGCACCAGTTTGGCCATTGACTAGGCAACCGAGGCTCCTAAGGCTATAACATAAATAATGTTTTTAATTCTTGCATTCCCTAGACATTATTTGAGAAGTGATTTGCATTGTGTCATTACTATAATCACTTTCACTAAAAAAATATGACATGGCATAGTAAAAAGATGACATGGCTTAAGGAAAAAAAGTGACATGGACAATTACATTTAATGTTCATTTTCATTTTTGGTAGCTTTTTAAAATATGATAATAAATCCCCTAGACATTATTTGAGAAGTGATTTGTCATGTGTCATCACTATAATCACTTTCACTAAAAAAAAATGAGATGGCATAGTAAAAAAAATGACATGGCTTAAGGAAAAAAGTGACATGAACAATTACATTTAATGTTCATTTTCATTTTTGGTAGCTTTTTAAAATATGATAATAAATTATCATTAAACTAAATATATTTAAATTTAATATTAATTAAATATAATTCTTTTACAAATTTTGAAATATTATTTAATTCTATTTTTATAATCCTATAATTTTTATTACTACAAATATCATTTTTTTATATCTACAAATTTTAGAAATTATTTTTATTTTTTATTTTTGATAGTTATGCAATTTTAATATAACATTTTCTAATTTCATACAAGTATTTGATATATCTTAACCCAAAAAATAAATGAAAATTTATCTAAGATTATAATTATGAATATATACATAATACTCTTAAATATATTTTAAATAAATCAATTTTTTATTTTATTTTGATTTTATGTTTAACTAAACTAAAATTTATATGAAAATATTTATATAAATAACAAAATCTAAAATGTTAACAAAATTTATTTTAAATATAATTTAAATTTAAAAAATTTATTTCTGCACATGGTGCAGAAAAACACCTAGTTATTATTATATGATGATATCACGACACGAACATTCCCACACGAAGTGATTTACCTTTTTTCAACTCTATAAAAATCCCCTATATATTATTTGAGAATCATTTAAAAAGTTGTAACCTAAAGTTTGTAAGAATTAAAAATAACTTCAATCCTACGTGGCATAGGTCTTTGACTTCTATTTTCAAATCCTAAAGATTCTAGAGTATGTGATATAATGTATAGTTTAAATATAATATTCTCTAGCAATATAAAATTCCGTAGGCTATAGTTGGTCGCATATATTAAATATTTATTGTTTCACATGCTTTCCTTAAATAAAACCTACGGAATTACCTAATATGATCAAAATATATATATGACAATTAATAATTTTAAACAATAAAGATTTGATAACAATCTGTATACTTTTTTTCATTTTGTTTATTTATTTATTATTAAAATAAATTACACAATTACATTAATCATATAATAAAAATCTAGATTTTTTTTTGTGTATGTTGTATTCGAATTTTTCAAAATGAGTATAAATTACTAAAACTGTTAAAAATTCCACATAAACTTTTAAGATCAAGGTTTTAATTTTTTTTTCTATACTAAAATATAATGATAAGAAGACCATATGAAGAAATAATTTTAGTTTATATATATTTAACATGATTTTAATTAAACTATACATCGTATGAAAATACATACTTATATTTTGATATTTGCCTTGAACATATATTGAAAAGTTAATATTTTAATTTTGAAATATGTCATTGTTTTTTAAATGATTATAAATTATTGAAACTACTAAACATCTCACATTAAAAAAAATCGTTGGTATAAAGTTTTGTTACACAAATATGTAAATAATCATAAAATCATATGAGTAGAAACCTCATTTAATTAATATCCATATTAAAAGTGTGTTATATTACTATGTTTATATCATTTAAATTTAATTATATATCATATACAATATATAAGATTGATTATTTTGCTTTATTTACCCTAATTGTGAATAAACAAGAGTAATAGTTAAATTTATATGCATACGCCAATTTATTACATAATAGTAACTGATTTCTTAGTTATTTAATATGTATTTATTATTTTATTATTTATAATATGCAGAAAAATATAAAATAAATAATAAATATAAAATACTTATTATGCATAAAGTGCAGATCTTAACCTAAGTATGTATCTCTTTAATTATTTTAAATCTTAAGTATTTTCTAAAACAAACAAAATGAGAATAAAATTCAAAATAAATATTTATATCGAGTAATAACCAAAATATAAAAAAAACATAGCAAGAGAAAAATGGAAGATAAATAGGACTGACACGTGAACGTAAACTTCTCATAACCATAATTAATTTTTAAATTGTTAAATCATGATATAAAACTGAGTTAATTTTTAATTTGTTAATTTTTAATTTTTTAATATTTTAAATTATTATGGTTATGTTAAATCATGACCATAATTAATTTTAAATTATTTATTTGTATTTGAAAAACTTAAAATATTGTTTTTAAAAATAATTTAAAAATTAACATAACTTTTTATAAATTATTTTAAAAAATAATAATTTGTAAAAAAAATATAATTTTCTAATATTATTAGACAGATAAATAAATTATATTAAATTAGTTTTGAAACTTTATATATTTTAAATGCAAATATTTTACCAATTGCTTATTAAAAAATATTAGGGAACTTGCTAATACTCTACCAATCAAGCGCAGTAATACGCCATTTATTTTCCATCACTCGAACACGGAAAAGTGAAAAGATATATGAAAACAAATCCATTAAATTCTAAGATTTGATCTACATTTCTAATTAAAATTGTTTCTGATCCTACATATAGATAGTTATATAAAAATTTCAAAATTCTTAAATTTCAAATACATACAAAAACAATCATATGTAAATTTTAAATTTGTCAATACTAAAATTTTATATTTTAATTACATATATTCACCCTACGCAAGGCGCAGGTCTTATCCTAGTATTTAAAGTAATCTCATACGATAACAATTCCAATTTACTAATATGAAAACAAAAAGAAATTGACTAGAGAAAGAAAAAACGAAGAAGAACCGGTTTAGGTGCACCCATTTGCTTCTCTCAGGATGCATGTGCTGTCTAGGGTTCGATTGATTTTTTTTAGTACAGGTTATGTCGGCCGAGACGAATTGTTTCGATGGTCGTTCTGGTGACCAAAGCAGTAAGAAAGGGTTGTCTACTCATGGTGGTCAGTATATAATGTGTATGGAAACATCTTCCAAGTGACTAGAAAGTATGTTCCTCCTCTTCGCCCCATCGGTAGAGGCGCTTATGGCATCTTCTGCTCAGTCATTAATTTCATTTTATTGTTTTATTTGTTTGCAGTTCTTCTTGTATCAGTTGTTGCGTGGCCTCAAGTACGTCCACTCAGCCAATGTGTTACACCGTGATTTAACACCCAGCAATTTACTCCTAAAGCTTGGAGATTTCGGGCTCTAAAACAGACTTCATGACTGAGTACGTTGTTACACGTTGGCTGTATCAACTGCAATTTGTTCATGAATCAGCTTATAGGATCACCTGATGATTCAAGCTTCGGGTTCTTAAGGAGTGACAACGCAAGGAGATACGTTAGACAGCTTCCCCAGTACTCGAGACAGAACTTTTCTGCTAGATTCCCAAACATGTCAGCTGGTGCAGTTGATTTGCTGGAGAAAATGCTGGTCTTTTATCCAACCAAACGCATCACAGGTATGTAATGGTTCACATACATTTATCATCTTTTTTTTTTGTTTCTTTCTAAACGGGTTTGTGTACCCCCATGTTGTAGCTGATGAGGCCTTGTCCCAGGTCCGGCTCAGTCACTAATTTGATCTGTTGCTATCACCCAAAAAGGGCCCAAACAAACCTTTTACTAATAAAGTTCAGACAAAAAATAGACATCCATATATTTATGGGCTTATTTGCTAAATAACGGAAAAAAAGTTAAATTAGATTTTGAGAGAGAGAGTAGAGACGAATAGGAAGAGAAAGTAGGAGAGAGTGGGGAATTTTGGTTATTTTGTTAATTTTGTTAATTTTGATTTTTTTTCTTAGTCACTAGTGTAATTTCTATATATTTATCTAAGTTTAAATACAGAGAACAAATAAATTATAAATATTACAATTTAGAAAAAAATAATTCTTTATTCTTGAAATTTTCTCTCGTAATCACTCAGCCAAATAAAACCATTCTATTTACATGCTATGAAACAAAAACATCAATCAAAGATTCAACATCTAATTCTTCCAGAAATTTGTTCTCAATTTCTATTAAAGTTAATCCACTTAATCTTTCTTGTGACATAAATTCTCTTAGATATGACTTTAAAAGCTTTAGTTTGGAGAAACTTCTTTCTGCATAAGCAATAGTAACATGAAAAGTTACTAAAATTCTATATACAATTGTAGTATTAGGAAAACTATCAAATTCTACAAGAAAATTCAAAACATCACAAGCACTCATCTTTTTGTTTGGTAAAAGTTATTTGAGAAACTTAAGTTTAAGAAAAAAATTATCTCCATCTATATCTATCAAATCTTCAGTTTTAAACTATTTTCTAAAAAACTATAACAAGTCATCATCATACATTTTCAACTTCGTAGAATCAAATAAAAAACCAAATATATTTTCATATAATTTGTATTGTTCAAATCTCTTATCAAGAGAACTAATGGCATGATCTATTATATACAAAAATATTCAATCCTCAAAGTTTCTTCTACAGAAAATATAGTTTCATTATCACTAATTTCATCCAATTATTTTTTCTACGAATAACACATTTTTGAATAAAAGTTGGTTCAATACCAATTTCATTAGCAATTTCTTTTGATTTCATCATAGCATCAACAAAACCAGTTTCTCTA
>CAJHQQ010002201.1:0-70355 GCA_905132885.1 Moricandia moricandioides
AAGCATGAAAAAGAATAATTCTTCTTTTTCATTCATTTTATTGTGGAGTATTATAGAACAAACTCGTTCTTCTTCACTAATTTTGACAATAAAATATCATTTTTCATCATTCCTATATTTTATTTCTTCTAGTACATTTCCTCTTCATTCCTTGTATTCCGGGAATGGTTACCAATTAGATCTATCAACATGTTTAAAAACATAACTAAAAAAGATGTCTGAGTAGTTATCAAAAAAGAAACATGTGAGTTCAGAAATGAAGAGGAAGCTTGCGAGTAGTTTGAGTTTATTGGACTCTGTTTTTACATTGCTCTCTATTCACACTTCCCAAGGGAACAAATATTATTTGGGAATGTAATGTCTAAACTTTATGCATCTTGTTTAACATGTAGGCTTGTCCTGTCTTCTCTTTTTAAAAGCTTTTAGATGTGAGGAAGGAAAAAAAAAACTAAAGTAACAAAACTAAAGTAACAAGATCATATACATGTTCTAAACTGTGATGTTCATCAAACAGATCTTAGCTGATGAAGAACATTCACCCAAGACTCTGTAAATATCAGAACGAAACTCAAAGGAGTTTGGTTCTGTTGGTACGGACTCCATCCACTCTTTCTCAATCAACTGAACATGTGAGTTCATCTTCATCACAGCTTCAAACTCAATTTTACCCTTCAATCTCTTGAGAAACTTCAATGCGAATACCATTTCTAAGTTCTTGACTTCAGATTCTTCAGTCACCTGAATCCCAATTTCCGCTTCTTTTGCACTCACGAATCCAACTAGCATTGGGTTGATGTAATGTTGTAGAGGCTGTGATCTTGTTTCAATGCTGTGTACCTATGGAAAGATGCCAAATTTGAAGGTGAAAGTCAGAGAGGAACAAACTTTTCTTGATATGAGTCGGATCACAGAGAGAATGCGATGAGTTTTTAGTTATATGATACCTGAAGATAATCGATTTCTAGGCTGGAAAGAGAATCTGTGATCCCATGTGAAGCAAGGACGCTCAAGACTCCTCCAGAGCCAACAGGGGACTTGAGTATCTCCCATGGAGATTTCATCAAAATCTTGTGCTTTTTCGGTTCCTCTGGTGAGCTACACACTACAGGAAGTGTTTCTTCTTTGAGGAACCATACCTAGATATGAGTAAAAACATGAGTTTTGTTAGAAAAATCCTGATAGAATCTGGTAATAGAGAGGAACTAAAGCCTACACCTTTTCTGATTCAAATCCAAAATAATCATTATCCTGAAATAGATTCTGCAGATCTTCAATGGCATGTTCAGGGGAAACTACCACGAGGGGCACACAAGCACGTTCTTCTTCCTGCATGTAACCCCATGAGTTATCTAGTATCAGCATATCACTAAATGACAAAAAAAAATCATGACTTTGTATATCAGCTTAACCTTTAGGAACCTCTGCTCATCATCAAGTAGTGTATGAAGGTACGATACTGCACCACTCTCACCTTCCACTTGTTTAATCTCATGATCATTGAGAACCAAACAAATAGAAACTTTTCCCTCAGAGAATAGACTCTTCCCTTGTTGAAGAAAACTGAAGTTATCACCAAGTTTCTCTTTACTTGCATCAAAACCAAGGCATTCACGTGATACAGTTAGAGTACAGTCCGATTCTCTAGCTCTCAGCGCATTGATTTCCTCAGTAACGTTCCATCTAATTTCATCAAAAGATCCAAAATGAAATAATGAGAAACACAGAATTTTTGCAATGGTTGTGAAAATTTCTTAAAGAGTTAGTTATTAACCTCTTCTTAGATGAATCCTCAATGCTTTGCAAAGCTTTTTGAAGCAGTGTGGAGTTAACATCAAGGATATGATCAGCAAGTAAACTCCTTTGAGACTTTTCTCCAAACCTTAATCCATCAAACACATGCTTCTGCTCCAGTTCACATAACTTCTTTTTAGCAGCAATAAGCCGCTTCTGCTGCTTTTTTCTTTCTTTCCACTCCTGAAAGGACCAGAAACGTACAGTTTTAAGAGACAAAAGAAAGATCACAATGACTAGTCAATTATGAAGGAATATGCCTCACAAGCTGCCTTCTTTCTTTCTTGGAACGTTCATCTGCTCGCATATTCACCTCGAGGAGTCCCTTTGGAGGAGTTATGTACATCTCCCTTCTTTCTAAATCAACATCGGGAACAATCGCATCTACGAAAGGTATCCAAACAAGCTGGTTCGGCTTTGCAGTCCCGTTGCAGACATCCAAGGATGAATCAAGCAAGACATGTAGAAGATCATTTCCTCCATTGTCGAAAACATTAGCAACAGTTCCAACAAGTTGACCAGTCTCCTGGATAAAAACATAAATGATTCAGATCGGAGACTTTTCACATTTACGATATAAGAGGCAAATCCAAATACTGCAAACCTTGAGAAGAACTCTCATTCCTACAAGATCACGACTGTAAAACTCTCCATCATCAAGGTCAGGACGATCATCTTCCTCAGCAAGAAGAGTTGCCCCAACGAGTTGTCTCACCTAAAGGAAACCCACCAAACTTTAAATATAAACAAACTATTTATTCTGAGTCTCTCATATGGATCATTAACACACTTACCTGATCAACATCATCTAACCCTCTAAACTTGAGAATCCAACTCTTCTGAGCGGGATGAGGTCTGCCTTCAACTAACTCAACCTCATCAATCTTATCTTGTCCCATCAACTGTTGTTTTAGCCATCTTCTACCAGGCTAATGAAGTCAAATAGAAAAGGTAATGTCAAAGAGAATGAGGATTTAAAAAAAAAAACTCAAACTTTATACCTTGGAGAAACGTAAATCAGGAAAATCAGTGTTTGGTTTTATGCAAATCTCGCCTTGGAGACCATGAACACCAGACAAGAAGCCAACTTCGACCAAGTCCAGCTTACTGTTACTACTGGTTTCCACAGCTTCCTCAGTTGCTGAAAGAGCACACAGAACCAATCATATCAAAAGACAAACAATTTATGTAATATTTCAGTTGCTAAAGACTTCGGTTTTTAAAACCAAAATTTCCAAAAAAATTATTATTAATCAAACCCAAGAAAGAAAGAACGAACTTAATTACCGGTGCTGCGAACGATGAAGCTACATCTTCCACGAGCCCCAAAAAGGCCGAAGTGACATGGAGTACGAGACGAAGCCGAGACGGGAGGGGTTAGTTCGAAGGTCGGGAAATGAAGGGAAGTATTGCTGGGATTGAATAGTTGAACTGGTGTCAACGTGATTGGTGTCGAGGAACAGAGAAGCGCACAAGCTCTCAGCATCTTCTCTTCTTCCTCTAAGACTTCAGTTAGTTGCAATGGTGTCTGGATGGATAATGAATGTCCAAATTTTACCTCTTGAAAGACTCTGACTGACCCCGAATGTTTCAGTTGGAGTCTCGTACTACTTTTTATTTTGGAGTTAGACAGGACCGGCGGTCCGACTGAGAATCAAACCCGAGTTCTAATTTTAACCGTTAAAGTCGTACAATGACCGTTTAAAAACCGGTTCGCATCAAACCAGGTGACTGTAAAATGTCTTCTAGACTTGGAACTTGGAAGTGTATGTTGTTGACTTATAGATTATATACTGTACGACAGTTTTCATATAATGTGGACTATAGAGGGATTGACAAAAGGTTCCTCTGCAAAAATGTGAAATGTTTACTATATTTTGCCATTAGATTATATTATACAATAGTTGCAAAATTTCCAAACTGTTGAAAATATTACTTTCATGGGCAAACAGAGAGAGAGAGAGAGAGAGAGAGCCTGAGATTGGTTTTTAGCAGAGCCCTGCTTCCTGGGATATTCACTCGCGACATCAAACACACTAATGAACTTAAAACCAATCACTGATGTTAAAAACCTAAGAGAACTAAACAAGCAACCCTCGGAAATGGATTAAGAACATTGCTGGAACTGAGATATACATATTATTAATCATCTGTGAATGTGTATGATATAAGTCTATTATCTACATGAAACAGAAGACAGAGGAACACGTTTGGCTTGGGTTAACAAATTGGGAAACAGCTTTTAGTATAAACATTACATGGCTTCAGTTTAGGCAAACCAAATGGTTAGATAGGAAGGAAAATAAAAAAGCCAGAAGCAAAGGAAGCTTGTTAGAGTAAAAAAAATATGACAAGTAAAAACGGATGTAACATACTTACTCAGTCATTTCCTTAAAGCGTATAATATATAGTTAAGGTTCGTTACTTCGTTCGATGATATCTGCACACAAGGCATGCAAAATTATGAAAACTTTTACGAGGATTATAGATTATATACATATATACCATGGAGTTGAACCGATCATCGCATTTTCAGTAGTCCTCCCACCTCGAAGTAGGATTTCTTATCTGATTTTGGCAAAGGCCAGAGGCGCAAGGCGTAATAACTTTGCTTAAAAACCTTTACTATAAACCATACAAGCTGGATTCAAGCTCAACTTCTGCATTATTAGCATATCTGTGTTCATATTACTAGAAAAAAATCAGCTAAAGGTTTAACTAATCAGTGTAAGAGAAGTTCATGAACTCAACTGGTGTTAACATCCAAAATGATTTCACGCAATAAGAACTCATTTGTACACATCCATTATCTCAGCTTAACCAACTGTACATTTGTAACAAACTGCAAGATTTAGGATCTATCTTGGCAGAGAAGAACCAGCAATAGAATAGGATTTAAGCCCACAACAACTAGTTCTTCTATTCAGAAGGTTCTATAAAAGCGAGCAAGCAAGGAAAACTTACTCTCACTAGACTCAGACGAGCTTATTCTTTGGTTACCTACTTAACGACCTAAAAAAAGAGATACGAGGACTAAAATTAAGGGCCATTTTATGACTAAAATTCCAGAGGAAAGAAATCAGAATCTGCACTCGATGTATATAGACAAAAAAAAGAGAAGGAAGCTCTTATTCCTTGTTACCAAATCTCCTGCCAATGATAGGCCGAACATCATCAGCAACAGCCAAAGTCTCTAGGAAGGGAAGTATAGTAATCAACCCATCATCAGTTGGATCATCATACCAGCTTTTGATAGGGATCCCGTTATTTATTTGCAACCTGTACACCTGAAACACATAAAAAGAAATGAGTAAGATGATCAACAGGTAAACGTTGAGTGTCCATAAAGCTTTAAATTTGTGATGAGAGATATTCTTCAAACAAAAGTTGATCGCTGTCTTTTCATGAAAAGAACAGTGTTAATAAAAGTGAACAATAAACATACAGAAACACCAGACATCAATGAAAACTGACAAGATCAATGGCAGATCACCAGATGAATTACCTGCGGACAGTTGTCAATTATAGCCACTTTGGCCAAATCAAGACCCAGAACAGTTAAATCCTTGGTGTAAATTCCTTCCGAAAGAATGCATGAGTCTCGATAAAAACGCTGCGATATGAACTTTCCATCTGGGTCCAATATATCTAGAAGTTGTGAAGCATAGATGCTGTGGCTAGCCGTGAAGATAACGACATGGAACAGTTCGACCACCCTCTCCAAGAACTTGTATAGGTGTGGCCTTTGCTTCACATAGACCGTGTTCTCTTGCATGTTGAAAAAGACTCGAAAGGAAAAATCTGCACCACTGCATGATTCCAGAGTCGAATGGACCAAAGTTTCTGCATTTGAGAGTGAAAGATATTTGGTAAGTTGAGTAATGCTAAGAGAAAATCAATATAATACTGCGTTATATTTCTTCCTCAACAGACAAAATTGTAAAATCGGTGATACAAAGTTTGAAATTTGAATCATATAACCAGCAAAACGAAGAAATAAGTCAAACCTATACGACATAAAGTGTATGTAACAACTGTTAATACGAATGAGCCCATTATAAGGACTACCTTGAAAGGACAAGTCAAACTCAATCATAATCAAATAAGAAGACGTACCATCCAAATCAAGGACAAGGGTCACATCCTTCTTTCTTAGTGCATCCCTAGGCCAATAGTTGGATACAACATCCGATAGTTCCGGCTGATTCTTTATAAAAAGTTGAGGGTCAAAATCTTCAGCTTGATGAGATTCACCGAGATCCTCCGGTAGCATATTGTGTGATCTTGTCCGGTTGAATGCCAGAAATAAGTCATGGTTATCGAGTGTAATCATGTTGTTAGCATCTGACTTGACATCATCTGTGTTGGCTGCTCCATCTTCCAGGTAAGGTAGTAACATGTACTGCTCTGGGAATATGAAATGAGGCAAGGGGCTTATCTCGGTGAAAGCATCATTGTTTCCACCCTCATCAAATGGCAAGCTCGCAATAAGAACGTCAGAAATAAAGAAATCTGAAACGTTGCAAGTTTGGTTGTCAAAGCAAATCTTGTTGGTGCTCTCGTCGCCTCCCCACCTGGGGATTTCCCAGTGCACAGAGTTTCCTGCCGTAAAAACTGTAGACACAAAGTTACTATGTTTCTTGTATTAGAAAAAAAGTAAAACTTAGATCGAAACTGCAACTGTAATAGATACCTCGATCAATTCCATCCAGTTCATCATTCAAAACAGGTGAAAATATTGTATCCGAGTTTGCTATATAGCTGCAAGTCATCTCCTGCACAAGAATAACAAAATGTTACTCATCTAGCATCTACGAAACAAAAGGATAAAATGAAAGTCAGCTGCACATATCAAATAGTACCATTTTTGCGACAGATTCAGAACCATCAACGGAAGATGCAAAATCCGGAGACTGAGAAGTATCTTCAACAAGGATTTCAGCGGACTCATCGGTTTTAACATCCCGAGCAAAAGTATCCGAACCTGAAGAAACTATAAATCATCAGAGATAGAAAAAAAACATCACCAAAAACGAATGAGAGACACCAGAAGATAATTTAGATGATCTAATAAGTCAACAAGAAGAAACTTTTACCAAGAAGCTGTTTTGAATCGTCGTGGCAAGGAAGATTAGCAGTAGTTGTCATGCTTTCCAAATGCCCTGAGATTTTGGAGAGAGAGGATGAGTTTCTAGTAGTTGGTTTAGGTTTCTTACAAACACCAAGAGACTTGCTTGTCTTGCTCTTCATGTCTATGTATGGCATTGGCTCTCTATGTCAATGTTTATGTGCAAGGAGACCTTACTGAAGGATCAAGCCAACAACATATACTGCAAAAAAAACAGAGACCATCAAAAAAAAAAAAGTCAACCAATCAGAAATAACAAAACCCCCAGAATCTTAAACAAAAAACCTTAACTAATCTTCACAAGTGATCTATTTTCCTAAACTGATAAGCAAATCAATCAGAGAAAGTCACAAGCTTTGATAAAACTACAATTCAAACTCCAAATCAGAGATACTCAAACAACAAATCAAGTAATCGTTACGAGAAACTTGAATAGCTTATATAACAAAAAGTGTTTTTTTTTAAAATTTAATCTATTTCGGCAAATCAAAATTCAAACTATAGCTTACCATAAACTAAACCCCCCAAAAGAAAAGAAAAAAAAAAACTCTTTCTCCAGCACAATTTCTCCAGAAAATCAGGTGAAAATGGCGGATTTGTCTAAGAAAGTCCAACAATTCACGTCGGGAATAAGCAAAAACAACCATATAATTAAGAAATCGAAAGTCAAACAACACAGAAAAAAGATGTAAAGCTGAATAAAAATCAAACGAAATATACAGAGGAAGGAAGCGATCGAAATTTGGAGAAGGAGACGAAGACCGACCCCTGAGAGAGAAACAGGAGAGAGAGCTTTCTCTTCTTCTTATTTTAATTGATTTGTGGTCTCTTTCTCTACTACTTGAGGAGGTCTCTCTCTCTCTGGGTTTCTTTCTTTCTCTCACATAACTTCCACGAACGGTCAATACTTACTTATGACGGCTCCTATTGGATCATATCGACGGCTACGAATTGTTCTTTTGGTGGGCGCTTCTACTCCAATACAAAGCCAACACGTGTTTAGTATAACCAGCTGGACGATTCACACACGTTATTTGACGGGTGTCCAAGCCCTCCAACTTTTTATTACTTTCGATTTAAGATTCTTCTTCTCCATTTTAATATCATGGACATGTACTAAAATTTTAAAATGACAATGTATACTTTAAAAATACATTAACACAAACAATTAGACTTTCATGAAACTCATATGGAGGTGATTGAAGTGTCAGAAGAGTGTTCTCCGTCATGTCCTCCAGATTCTCCACTCTACAAGAACAGCATATACTATTATTATTAGCTAAACTGTTTTAAGATGATACCAATAGATACTAAGCATTACTTTTGGTTTTGGAAGCCAACCTTTTGAACATCACTCTCCCTTGTGGAGACTTGTGGCACAGAGGAGGGTCTCTGTTCATCAACTTTTGCTTCTCCTTGCAACTGTTGTTGCTGAAGATAGAGATGATACTGTTGCTGCTGTTGAAACCACTCTTGTTGTTGGCACTGAATTTGCTGATGGTTTTGTGGTTCTTGGCTCTGTTGCTGTGAATTGACTTGTCCCACCTGTTGAGATTGTGGGTGTTCAGTTTGGTACTGTCTGGAGAAAAGATTTGGACTCTGATTTGGTAGTGCTTGTTCTGGCAGAAGCTGTTGCTGTTGATGGTAGTAGTAATTGTAATAGTAATATTGCTGCCACATCTGGTTATAAGCTTCGTTGCTCTGCACCTGACCTTCTAGTTGGTCACTACTTTGCACATGATTCTGAGGAATCTGAGACTGGGGATAAGCAAAGGATGTCTGAACCTGAGCTGCATAGCCTTGATATTGGTTCTGTGGAATCTGTGAGAATGAGCTTTGCACTGTTACTGGATTGTCAGAAGAGGCTACACTCATGTTCTGCCCAGGAATCTGGACTTGAGGATAAGCATTGGGTGGTTGAACCACTGGATGCAGCTGAGATGCAGAGTACTGACACTGGTTTTGCATACTATGTGAGACTGAGCGATTGTCTTGAGGAGCAACAGTCATCTGCTGGCTAAAACCTACACGCCCGGCTGTGACTGGAGAATATGACACCTGGGGAGGTCTCTCCTGTGAGCGAGGTTTGGGACCTCTATGATTCTGGTTAAAGTCTCTTCTCTGGTACCTGTTTTGACTAGCTTGCCTGAGAAGCTCTTGGTTTTGGGAACTTTGGGGACTCCGAAAGCCACTAGGTTGGATCTCTATAGCATCAGATTTCACAGTATCTGCTGAACTGGAAGAGAATTGAGCTTGTTTAGCGAGAAAACCATGTTTTGGCGTGGCTTGTATTGGTAGGCTTACTTCACGAGACTGTTCACCACCTTCATCCGACTTTAGTCCCGTAGACAGATCACTCTGTGACTCACAGAGTTTCTCCTTATCTGCAACAGTATTGTTTTCTTCAACGTTAAGTCCTGAAGCAAGAGATTCCATATTAGGCTCGATGTTTATGTAGTCAGACCGCACAGCATCATTAGATTGAGCACCATCAGAGTTCAGAGGCAAGTCTTTCTTTTCTTCCAGTGGCGAAATAACTGTGTTGCCAGTGCCTTTGTTTGTTGATAGGTCCTGATTCAAGCACTCACGAATCTTTTCTCTTCGTTGAATCAATTCTCGGAGTGAATTCCCTGAAGGACGGGACCCATGCAACTTTGCTTTAGCAGAATGTGGGAATAATCTTATGTGTCGACCCAAAGCCTTCCTCACTTCATGTATGGTTCCAGAGAGGTCAATAAACTGCTCAAAATAGAGAGAAATTACTAAGTATCAAACAAATTCAATGCAGTCAAGAAACGAAAGAAAATGAAACAGAAAAAGCCACGAGCAAGAAAGGCCATTGATTGTCCCATCAGTAAAAGAAAAGACCTTACCTCCATGTACAAATTTGATATCTCCTCCTTATCCTCTGAGCTCAGACCATCTGAGGAATCTGCCTGGTAAGATATTTCTTTATCTATGATAGGATCTAACAAATCCACTTGTCGAGACACTCCATGCATCATCATGAGTCTTATAAGCTCCTGTTAGCAAAAAGATCAACAGACATTGAACCTTCAAAAAGTTAATAGATGCTAGAGGGAGGATAATTATGATTTCCAAAATGAGGATCGTGATTAAATGTTTGGAGATTTGAAATTCCAGTCATAAACACAAGTTACACACCTCTAAAAGTAATTTGCAGTGAGGAACTTTCTCATTGCCCTCTATCAGAATCTGAGCTGCCTCATCAGCACTGTTTGTTATCTAAGAATAAAGTAAACCGTAAGATAAAGAAAACTTTCAAAACATACAACACATTGAAGGTAAGGTAGTAACCCAAACAATCCCCAGAACTCTATATTTGAAGCTATAAAGCTTCATGGGTCACAACATTACTTACCATGTACTTGAGACGAGAAAATTGAACATACAACAGTGCAGTGGTTTCTAAGTTTTCTTTTCCAGTGAGTGTTTTCTTCAGAGCGTCTCTGTATGTAGTAACAGCCGCTTCAAAATTACCCTACATTGAACACCGAATAATCAGGTACTCTCTAAAACTGAGTCATCAAACCAAATGGTACTGAGTAGTGTATCATCCATACCAGACGCTTCTCCATGTTAGCCTTCTTAGTAACATTTTCAACAAAACCAACCCCAAGCTCCTCGCCACATAGGGAGAGAGCAACAGATGCGGCAGATGCTTCTCCGATGTGTTCCTTGAATCGTGCATTGAATAGATGGATAGCAGATGTATCCTACAGTGAACTTACAAGGGCATTAAGTGAATGAATGTCCTAGTATTTGTTTCACATTTTATGATACACAAAAGCAATCGTAATCCCATATACCTTGACAAATGTTTGTGATGCTCGAGCCAACGCGAAGTTAGCTAGCTCCCTTCCACCATTGCTTTCAACAAAATCCACATAGCGGAACCAGAACTCGGTGTAATTAGCGCATGGTATTAAGCATCTCTCATAAAGCTTAAGAGCCTGCACTTTAAAAAAATTGAAAAGTTTAAAATATAAACAAGAAAGGAACAAAAACCAAGCAGACGAAGAAACCAAGACATTCTCCTACCCAATCAAAGTCCCCATATGTTTCTGCAAAGCTCAGATACTTATGCCAATTGTCAAGCTGGCTAGTGTCCATCGGCTTTACATGAAAATAAGGCCTGCGGATTTGCGTCTCAAAGCAGCTTATTTTTTCCTTCAATTCCTGTGAATCTTGATAGAACTGTTCCCCAATTGACAAATATGAATGCAGTGCTTTTGCCACAGCCAAGCTAGAAGAAGGACCCATCAAGTCTCTTATAACTACAGAGATCTCCTCATCAGTGTGACGTGTAGGGATCAAATCTTCTTCCATGGGGTCTGCAGAAAGGTCTCCATTAACATCTATTCCACATTTAATATTCTCTTTCAAAGAAGCTGCAATCTTCCTGAAGCTGAAAAAAATACAGGGCAAGAATAAAGTACTGGAGAAACTTAAGCCACAAACACCCGAAGTAACAGAACATCATAATTGTCATTATAGAACAACTGTGAAAGGACGTACTTTTTGTAGTAGAAATGCAACTTTTTGGTCGGATATCTCAGGGTCCGGAGATATACATGTGCCAGTGAACTCCATTGCTTCTTACCCAAGAGAAACGCTATATATTTGTCCCAGAGAGCGCAGCAAGAATAATCTTTGGCAACAAATGAAAGCCCCCTCTCAAATAACCTGCCAAAACATATTTATGCAAAGTGATCAGTTCCAAAAATAAGCCTTCTGGATCTCTCCAAACAAACGATAATAACAATAGATAGAGGAAGTCGAATGAAAAAAGCAGTCTATCATCGCCTACATTACTCAAAGAAGAAACACAAAGCGCACCCATAAATTCAGATATACCTACAAACATCATGTGGATCTTCATACGCAGCAACAGCGAAGGAGCAATAGTCGATCCATACATCTACAGAATAAGTAGCTGCCTGAATTGCTCGTTCGAAAACATCAACAGCATCTTCAAGAGTGCATAACTGTATCTTATGGTAAGCATACTTCCTCCAATAGCCATGGCACAAGGGAAACTCCAACAAGAAAGCATCGTATACTAAACATAGCTTCTCAATATCATCCTACAGTAACAACTTCAGGTCCTGTTAGATGAAATGCAACGCAAAGCTTTCAACTTTGCACCACATGAGACACTTACTGGGAACGAAGTCTCTACTTCGGAGATTAACAAAGTCCAATCATCAAAATCAAGACTTCCACTTGAAAACGTTTCCTTTAGCTTATCATTATCAAGGAAATCTGCAAACGAAAGTCAATAAGGCGCTTATTGATTCTACTCGATTCTTCAGAGTAATGGCGGAATCGTTCTGCTATAGGGCGAGCTCAAAACTGATGTAGAGAATTAGGGTTTACCAGTAGACCCGTCTGATTCTAGAGGCGGAGACGTTGGTTCCATGCCGGAGATGGCGGTGCTAACCTCCGTAGTCACCACTGAAGGACACGACTTTAGAGTTTCGTTTCTCGGTCAGAGATTTCAATATGACTCCAGTTATTAATAGTTACTCCTTGATGTTAGCTATAAATTAATTTACACCCATAATCTTTTTTTGAGCTAAACACACCCATATTTTGGTAGCTGCGTTTCAATGTTTCATCATGAATGTGATTATCATTACTAACAAATGGTTTCATATTACGAGAAACTTAGTTTGCAACCAAAATGTTTATTTTCTTTTTGGCAAGCCCTTACAATTATGCCAGCAGTATCTAGACATGTGTCCTTGTATTTATATGTATCTAATCTATTAAAACAAAAGTACAAATAAGAAATAACTCATACTTTTATTTAATATTTATAAAAAATACCACTGATATTATTTCTGTATTCAAATATCAAAACATTGATTCTTAACAAGAAAAGAAATAAATCTTGGCTACACCCATTAACAATTTTTGTCATTAGAATTGAAGACTTCATAAAAAATATATATGTGTATTTCCAAATTTTTATAATAAAAACAGAATTATATATATAGCATTAAATTAATTTTATTTTATTCATATTCATATAAGTTAGTAACTATATTTGAACTCTTTTATCAGTGGTTGTAGAAAAACGTCGAGAGATCTTTTTGGATGTTTTGGACCAGGTATTAATATGCTCATGAATAGAAACTCTCGTCGCATGCACATCTCCGGTGGCAAGTTATACGGTGTAAGAAAGACCGGCCACAATGAATATTGTCTCCCAGACATTCCAAATGAACTAAATCCATCAGTGCATAATCCAAGATACACATTCCGGCTATTGCTAGCGAAATGTGGATGTACATTGTTAAAATGTTTCCAGGCTCTTGCATCTGATGGATGAGTCATCTCTCCATCCGTCTGAGTATGCTCGGCGTGCCATCTCATCCCTCCAGCAGTCTCCTCAGATTGGTACAATCTTTTCAATCTATCTGTGATTGGTAGGTACCACATCCTTCGGTACGGTACCCTATTAAGCCCTCGACCTTGCGGTTTGAATCGTGGCTTCTTACAAAATCGACATTCTTCTAACTTCTCATCATCTCCCCAGTAAATCATGCAGTTGTCGATGCAAACGTCTATCATCTCCGAGGGCAACCCAAGACTATATACCAATTTCTGAATCTGATAATAAGATTCAACAGACACATTGTCTTCTGGCAAATACTCTTTAAACAAGTCTGCCCATGCATCCATACAATTTTCAGGTAGATTGTGATCGGTTTTAATACTCATCATTCTAGCAGCCAACGACAATTTAGACAGACCTTCTCTACAACCACTGTAAATTGGCTCATTCGCAACATCTAACATTTCATAAAACTTTTTTGCATCTAAGTTAGGTTCTTCAACTTCATCATCATCATGAGTTACAAAGGCATCACCTACCATATCATGAACCCTATCACAATCTACCATTTGTTCCTCTTGGTGATGATAGCTATTACTACTGCTACCTTCATTACGCAAATGTTCAACTGGTTCAATCTGAAAATTGCTATTACTACTGCTACCTTCATTCCTACAACTAACATCTTCTCCATGTTGATACCTAATATAATAATATGGCATGAAACCTCTATTTATTAAATACTTCCAAACATTTTCACGAGGGCCTAATTTGGTATTGCAACATTTCCGACAAGGACAGAACATCTTACCTCTTTCCTGCGTGAGTGGTGTAGAATCTGCTTGATGCATAAACGTCTTCAACCCTTCGAGAAATTATTTCGTCACCCTCCCGTTATTATCTCTGTGTGAATACATCCACTTCCGCAACTCGAAAATATTTCCCGGACCGGACATTTTTTTTTGTGTTTGATCAAGCTTATAGCTGATTTTTTTTGGTGTGTTTCAAATGAATCACATATGGTGGTATTTATAGAAATTTTCGAATCTGAGAATTTACTAGGAAATTGCTAGGAAAAGTAGGTACAAAACACGTTTTTGATTTAAATTCGATATTTTCTATCCAGTTCCTCTTAATTTCGTAGTAACAAATTCATTCCTCCTAATTTCGTAGTAAATTATTACTAGGACTTTACGAGAAAAAGAGATACTATGAGTTTACGAGGAAAAATACATTTTCCTCGTAAGAGCCACATAAGTTTACTACGAGTTTACGAGGAAATATTTTTCTCATAAGTTTACGAGAATTATACGAGGAAAAGTGGTTTCCTAGTAAACTCAAAGTTAACTCGTAGTAATTTTACAAGGAACTATTTTCCTAGTAAACTTTCCTAGTAAAAGCTTAGTTTTCTTGTAGTGAATCTAATATATTAAAACATAAGTACAAATAGAAAATAACTCTTACTTTTATCTAATATTTACAAAGAATGTCACTGATATTATCCCACTTCATCTAAACATCTAAATATTGATTCTTAACAAGAAAATAAATAAATCTTGGCTAAGCCCATTAACAATTTTTGTCATTAGAATTGAAAACTTCATAAAAAAATGTATATGTTTTTTCCAAATTTTTATAATAAAACATAATTATATGTATATATATATATATATCATTAAATTATTTTTATTTTTATTCATATTCATATAAGCTACCAACTATATTTGAACCATAAAAAAAATAATGATGTTAATAATGTTTGATTATAATATGAACTTATTCATTTTATGTAACTTTCCATAACAATTTAATGACTAAAATACATACTAATATAATGAGCTAGCTCAGCTCACAGTGAGCTCGGATCTTTCATGAGCTAGCTCAGCTCAGCTCGATTATAATATGAACTTATTCATTTCATGTAATTTTCCATAACAATTTAATAACTAAAATACATACTAATATAATGAGTTAGCTCAGCTCACAGTGAGCTCGGATCTTTCATGAGCTAGCTCGCTCAGCTCAGCTCAGCTCACAGTGAGCTCGGATCTTTCATGAGCTAGCTCAGCTCAGCTCATTTATAATACGAACTTTAATATGTAAACCCGTACTCAAATCATCTAGATCATGAGTTAAATGAGCTAGCTCACGCTCTAATTAAAAAATAATTATTAAATAAATTAGTAAGTAACTTGTATAATATTATTCGTAATTTAAATATTAAAAAAACAAAACATTAATATTAAATATTAAATAAAACCAACACTTAAAAATAAAGTAAGCTAAACTAATAATCAAAAATCCTTATTCTTCGTGAGAGTCTTGTGACAATTCATCTTCAAAGTCTTCATCTGTCCAAATCATAAAAATAAAATAAAACATTTATAAATATTTAATGTTTAAATAATAAAAAATATAAATAAATAATTTGAGATAGAAAATATATTACCATTGTCATCGGCCATAAACCAACAACCAAGATCGGGTACAAAGTAAAGATTGGATATGTTTAGGAAGAAGATGACTTCAGTATTTATTTAAAACACAAGAACCAATACTGAAAGATGACTCAGATGCTACCGTAGTTATAGGAATGCGTAGTATGTCATAAGCCATATAAGTCAAAGCTCCAAACCATAGTTATATGAATGCTTAATTTATATATTACTTATGTATGTTTACATTTAAATTTAAAAATAAGTAAATATGATTAATATAGAAATTATCTTTTTACATAAAAAATAGAAGTTATCCAAAACATAATATATATATAATTGTAAATATAAAAATGACTAAGCTCATGAGTTGGCTCATGTTCATTATAGCTCGCTCATATAACTCGTGATTTAATTTAAGCTTGATCAATAAACTCATTTACTAAATGAGCCTAAAAAATATAGATCGTGCTCGTGAAAAGTTGAGCTGAGCTGAGCCAGCTCATGAGTTATAGCTCATTTTAACACCCCTACTAATATTTATTATAAATGGTTATATATACAAAAAATACAATGTATTATCATTTGTACGATATATATCTAATAAGAATGACGTATGTAATTTATAAATTAAAAAAAATTAATCACCATATAATACACATACACAGTTAGGTCTAGAACAAATTGAATATCCAGGATATTTTAAGATATACGGATTCGAATATGTTTTCGTCCGATTCGTAAAATTGTTATCTGGATCTGGATATTTGCGGTTAGGATATTCAGACTAAAATCCAAATACACGCGGATATTCAGACCTGTTTTTTTAATTAAAAATAAATAAAAAAACTAACTATTAGCCATCTATTTAGTAAATTTAAAATAATTATTTAAAAAACTTAAAATCATAAAAAATTAATAAAATTAAAATTTTAGTTATTTTATATAAAAATATATATAATATATGTAGATAACTATAGTTAAATTTTAAATATTTAATATCTGGATCCGGATATACATACCTAAAATTTTACTATCTGAATTTATACTTGAATTAGTCGAATCCGTAAAATCACTATCAGGATCACTGAATATCCGTTTTTCGAAGCGGATGTGATCGCAGATTGGATAATGGGTATTGAATATTAATTTTCAGTCATATATACAGTTATGTCAAACAAATTGCTTAAAATATTAGACATTCATAAAAATAACATATGCGCTGACGTACGGGTCAAAGGCTAATTTATATTATTAAATTGAAATACATTTGCTATTGTTTGGAAATAATGATAACATTATGCATAAAAAAATTTGGATACATAGATAGCAATGTAAAAAAACACTTCTTTTTATTGAAAAATTTAGATTTTACATTTACATTTACAATAAAAAAAGTTCTTTAAAATAAATTTAGACTTTACAAAATTATCTAATTTACTGAGCCAGACCGATTTAATATGCAATTTGGATAATATGATTATATAATTTCGTGAATATCAATATATATATTGTGAGTCACACCGATTTAATATTCTAAATCGATGTGGTTAAAAATCACTAGAGAAGATTGTAGTCAAACATAAGATGTTAATATGAGCTCAATCTAGTAGGGTTGGCTCTAATCCTATAAAACCATTTTTAGCCATAATCCTTACTTTTGAAGCAAAACTTAAAAAGGGTTAACCTTATAATATATAAGGTTTAAAGTTTAGCTCATTTATTTTGATTCACACAATTATTATACATCATTTAACTATCTATTAAAATTTTAAAATTGTTTGATTATGCAAAATAAAGTTTTCTCGTCAAAACTTCAAAAATGAAAAATCGCGTTTCCCGCCAAAACCGCAAAATGGTGTTTTCTTGCCAAAACCGCAAAATGGCGTTTTCTTGCCAAAACCGCAAAATTGCGTTTTCTCTTCACAACCGCAAAATCGCAGTATTGGTGGGAAGCGAGAAGCGCGATTTTGCGGTTTTGGCAAAAAATGAGATTTTACGGTTTTGGCGAGAAAACATGTTTTTGCGGCTATGACAGGAAATCGCGATTTGCGGTTATGGCAGGAAATCGCGATTTTGCGGTTTTGGCGGGAAAATATGGTTTTGCGGTTTTGGCGGAAAAAGTGATTTTGTGGTTTTGGCGGGAAAACTCGATTTTGCGGTTTTTGGCGGGAAAATGCGACTTTTCGGTTTCGCCGAGAAGACTCAATTTTGCGGGTTTGGCGGGAAAATGCAATTTTGCGGTTTTGCTGAGGAGACTCGATTTTTTTTATTTTGGCGGGAAAACTCGATTTTGTGGTTTTGGAGGGAAAATGCAATTTCGCGATTTTGTTTGGAAACGCGATTTTGCGATTTTGTTTGGAAATGTGATTTTTCGGTTTTGGCGGAAAAACTCAATTTTATGATTTTTTTTATTTATATGATCATATCTTAAGTTGTTAAAATGTAAAATTTTGGTTAAAAATTGGTATATAAACATTTGTTTACATGCATTAAAAATTAAATGGGCTAACCCTAGTAGCAGCTCTAATCATTGATTAAAATAAGGTTAAAATATGGCTAAGTTTATTTTAAACAAAAGAGGACTGAACTCTGACCCTGGATTTAACATCCCTAGTCAAACACGAAATATTAACTGGAGAAGATTGTCTCTATAAACCAGTTAGTGGTTAATTGGTAAATCACGATATGGTGGTTTTCGTTAATAATCAGTATTAACCACTTTACAAATATTTATGTCCTCTCTACGAATATTAACCGATATATATAGCAGATTTTACCAATATATATCTTCCCTACAATCAAGCTTAATTAATTTGAAATCATAATTTTCAAAATATAATTATATGGAAAAAACTAATCTACTGTGATTCTTTTCAAATCTAACATTCCAATTTATTTAAATAATCATTTTATTCATTTTCCCATGTATTATAGTGTACATACTTTGCACATTTTTAATTTAATAAATTACACCTCTCATAATTATGCATATATTCTTCACGATTCACAAACCATGAATTTGTTTCACTACTCTATCAATCTCATCGTGTTTTTATTTCTATGTGCATCTCTCTCACTCTGTTGTAATATGCAGATGACATCTATATTGATATCTATTGGTATTTTAACAAATCAAAGTTAACTCCTCAAAACCAATCATCTCATATCAAAAAAACATATCGACATGGTAATCGCAACTATATCATCAGTAATGACACCATGATAAAACAATTCTAAGGGCTTCTCTTGCAATCAAGTCACACAGAAGGCATAACGATGTTGGTAAAATCAATAGAGTTAGTAATTCCATATATGAACTTGAAACAAGTGAATTGGCCAAATAAGTAATCAGGTTAAGCTTACCACTGGTTCTCTATCTTTCATTATCTCATATATCAACCAAAACGTGCTACACGATAAGGGAGGGTATGTACCCTCTGATTTGGTGGATGATGGAGAGATGAAAGTTGGTCGTATGACACTCTCTTTTAAAACTGGTCGATGGATGATGGATTGGATGATAGATAAGGACTGACCCCCTCAGTTTGGTGGGTTGATTGACTATCTCAATCTGTGATATCATTGTTTGTTGAATTACACGAACAAACTATGCACCACGAATCTACAAAACGCGAGAATCAACCGATGTATCCTTAAAAACAAATTCTATTCAAAGACTCTCTTTGATAAAAACAAAATGAACTTTTATATTCTTGTTTGATTGAAAGGTGATTGGTACATAGCTTGACCATGAACTTATATAATGCTTAGAAACAATAAAACCAAGCTTGAAATCAGAAAGAGAATCAAAGAACAAAAGAAAGTAGCCGTAAGACCATAAATGGATTTCTTGGCCAAGAATAAGGAAGATGATGATTCTCTGGAGTCTTAAGAGTTTTGTGGAGTAAGTATGTTTCTTTTGGATGTCCAGATGCATTGTATATGTCTTCAGAAAGAAGTGGTTGAAACAAAAGAGCCGTTGGTCTCATAGGCGGACCCACATGTGCACATGGGGTGTCAGCTGACACTCTTTAAGTAATATAAAGTTTGTTTACTAAGATAAATATAGTAATACGCAATAGCTCTAACGGTTCTACTTACCTTAACTGGCTCCCTAAACCTGGTTTCAAACCTCACTCTATACAGTACACCTTTTTATCTGAATCTGAGGCCCTTTAGTTTTTGATCCATGTTAAATTTTATCATGGGTCCGCTACTGGTTGATCCTCATGATCTAATGTTGGCTAATGCATGGTATGAACTTATATGACTCCTCTGGATAGTTGATTATGTTTTCTGGAAGCCTTTGACCGTGCCTAATGTCTCCTGGTTGCTAGACCTTTTTTTGGGATTGATTGAACCGGTCAATTTCCAAATAAGGCAAGTGCCGAACTGGTTTGATCGGTTTTAGGAAATTGATCATAACTCCATATCTTCGTAGCTATTTATCCTCGTATTAAGCTTGTTGGTAATATAAGAAACTCATATTGAATTCTATGATTAATTTTGGTTCAGGCCGCTTTTTCATTGGGTTGAAATCAGTTTCTAAATCCTGGTACTCGCAGATTGGACATAGCTTCATGTATCTCGCTTGTTACAACATTTCTGATTCTAACGTTGTCTTTTCAGTCCTATAACAAATGGTGAAACCAGGAGTGTGCCAATTAGTTATGTTGAAGCAGTTCCTTCCTTGTCCTTGCCATCTTCTAGGTATACTTCTGGCCAGTGAACAATGGTCTTATCTCGCTTGTAACAATATCCCTTGCTCTATCCTTGTCTTTGCAGTGCTATAACAAACAGTGTAACCAGGAGTGTGCCAATTAGTTCCAGTGAAACAGTTCCTTCCTTGCATCTTCTAGGTACCAATCTGTTTAAAGTTGGGGTACTTCTCGCCAGTGAAAAATGGCTCTATCTCGCTTTGTAACAACATTCGTCGTTAATTTATTGTGTCTTTTGCAGAGCTCCAACAAACACAAATCTAAGAGACAAGATACTAGGATGATAACTGCTTATGGGCCACCAATGGCTGAAGTTTTGAGGGGTTTACATGTACCATCAGAACAGACTCTAAGTAAAGCTCATGTCAAGGCTGATTCTCCCGTGTTGCAGCAGAAGCCGGATGCTACTAATCCAATCTTTAACTCAACTACCGGGTCTGATGCTTCTAGAGATCCTCAACACTCAGCTCTTCCTGTCACTTAGCCATGGCTACAAGACAAAGCATTGCTACTGCATCTTCACTTGGTCCTAGGCCACCGACTTCCATGGCTTTCGTAGTAAACTCACTCTTTTTTTCTCATATTCCATCCTCAAAAATACTTCTCTCATTCATATTTTGGTTTGATTATTAAATTTTTGCAGGCATTTGGAACCTATCCTAGCTGAACCACATAACAATCAACAAGGCATGAACCGAGGTCAGGTTCCTTCAGGGCAGTATGGTAATATGATTAACTCTCCTTACTGGCGGCCAAATCTGAACGAGAGCTACGACATGGCACCATCAGCAGCACTATTTCAGCAACGTGGTGGTAGTAGTAACAGCAACACTTTGGCGCATCATGGTCGTATGATGAGCTCTCCTTACACGTGGCCAGAACTGAACGACGCTTCCTTTTATCAGTCTATGGATTCAGTGTTTGATCAGTACAGAAACAGTACCATGTCTCTGTCAGCTAGCTCGATTGTTCCTTCTTCTCACTTTCTGATAACGGTGTTGGCATGTCGAGTGGTAACGCTGAAAACTCTAGGCAGTGGTCTGGAAGTATCGCAAGAATCCACTTGCCATCAAACTCGACTGGTAAGGTTGGGGTATTGAGATTACTGGCCACCAGTTCACCACCAGGTGTGAAATCTCTCTTAGGGTGTCTGAGCATTTGAGATTGCGGTTTGTTTTTTTTTCTTCTTCTTGGTTCGTGGTTTTTGATTTCTCAGGGTATGAGCCCATTTGTGTGGCGTGCGCAAGGAGAAGATAGTTACGGATCCCTCCCGCCTCATAGCCAACAGGAACGGGAGGCTTACTTTGAAAGAACCAGAGCTCACTTGGCATCTTTGGACCAAGGATACAATAGAAGTGATCCATCTGACCAAACCAAGCAACGGCCTAAGAGCATGCGCATTGAGGGTTCATAAGGGGGGGTTCACACAGTTTTCTAGATGAATAGTGATGAACCCGTGCCTTTGGGGTTCACTCTGGTGAACCCGTATCATCACTGTTCACGACACGTAGCGATCCGCGATTGGTCTATCTTTTTTTTTTTTTTTTTAAAAAAAAAGAAAAAAGAAAAATAAAAAAATTTAATAATTAAAAAATGAAAAGATGAACCCAAGGGGGGTTCATTGATGTGGATGCCCTAAGAGATAACAAGTAACAGCTTATCAAAATCAACCAACTCAGAACTGATGACTTTTCTTTCTAGTGTATTAGCTACATTGTCGGTAAAGAATAATGCTTTCAGCCTTTGAACAAAAAAAATCAAATAACGGTTGTCATGTAGTTCTAAGTCATGCCATTATTCTTTTTACTTTTACAGTTTACAGTTTACAGTTTACATGGCAATGATTGGTTGTTTTCTCTACTAAAATATATATATATACACGGCAAATCAATATCTTTGGTAAACTAAATGAACATAACATACGTGTTGATTCTTAACTGCTAAAAAATACATTAAAAATTCTAACAAGATCATACACAGCTGTTAATCAATATAATATTACTTTTTAAAAGAACCGGTCTGTTATTAACTTTAAAAGTCTCTGTCTTCTTTTTTTTTTTTTTTTGGAGGCTAAAGTCTCTGACTTCTTCAAAAACTTTAATCTTATATAGAATAATCAAGAATGGAAGTAAGTTATCTACATTTATCCTGGTTGGTTCTTGTATTCCATTTCCAAATGGCGAACGACGGAAATGGCGGTAACGTGACTGACCCTTTACTCCAACACTTGATAAGCCCTAGAATCAACCCACCACCTATTCTGCCTCCTTTACCGGAGCACAAAGACCGCTTAAGCTTCGGACCATATTCACACTCTGGTCTCATTGACGCTCCCTCTCAACACACTTCGCCCTCATCCCCCGCTACAACCCGTCACGGGTTCAGCCGATCTAGATCAGCCCCTAGTGTGACTGTAACCGACGACCTAATTCAACCTGATGATCTCGTGTTCCACCGATCTAACTATTATTCGAAGTCAACTGTTAGACAAACTGTTGCTCTAGTTATTGTGTATCTCGCGGTTATGTCGGTTGCTACGGTTGTGTATGGAGATCAGGCTTTAAAGACATTACCCGGTTGGCTTCTTGCTGCGACTTGGCTGCTTGTGTCCACTCTAGCTGTTGCTCTAGCGTTTTTCTACTTGGCTAAAGCAAGGAAGGATAAGAGGAAGAGAGAGTGGGCGAACATAATCCTTGGCCAAAACATGTCTACATGTGACTTCTTTGCTGCAGATATCGACAACAATGGCTACCTGAGGTATCATTCAATTTATGATGCATACCTTTTGAATTTACTTTTGATGTTAGTTCCAAAGTTTCATGTTCTTGAAATCATTAGGCCCTGATCTGAAGGTTTTTTTTGGGCTCTTTGCTCTTTACCAAAAAAAAAGATGGGGCATTTTTCTCTTAAAAAATAATTAAAAGAACTTTCGGACCCTAATCTGGACTTAAAATTTTTAAAATTGTAATGGGCCTTGTGCAAATGTACTCCCATGAACAAAGCCGATCCGATCGTATAAATCATAAATTTCTCAAATAAACATTTTTAGAAAAAAAAATTATCACAAAATATGTCTCAAAGAAAAATGATCAAAACATATTTTTTTTTACTTTTTTATTTAGAAGATTTTACTATTTTTTTAATTTTAAATTTCACCTCCAAAATTTCACTCCATAACTTTAAACCTTCAGTATAAATTAGTTAACCTAAGAGGTATAAATGTATATTTACACCTTTTTATAAGTTTATTTTGATTATTTTTCTCTTTGAAAACTATTTTTGTGAAAAAAAAAAATTTAGATCTATTTTATGATATTTCTCTTCTTGAATAGGGTGTGTTCTCAGGTTTATGCATGTTTATTTGAACTCGAGGAAACTTGAATAAAGATTGCGTAAAACACACGTTTATTTTCTGCGTTGTCCTGAACATTCTTTGTTGCAGTGCATCGGAGTACGTCATATACAAATTGAAGCAGATTGATAAAATAACTTATAAAGACATTAAACTGATCACTGACCAGTTTGAGAAGATGGACAGAGCCAATCGTGGAAAGATTACTCTTTCGGATCTTTTGGAGACCAGCACCAACGATTGCGTCTTCCGTTTAGGAACCCACATTACAACATGAATGAAGGTGACGGTGAAAGGGCTGACGTTTCCGGTTTAACTGAACCGGTTTGAATTCTGATCAGTCTTTGCTGTTTTTCTTATAGCAGAAAAGTTTGGTGTGATGAGAATGAAGGAGCTTGGAGTGGAGGATGAAGAAGTTTGATGTTCGGTTTCTTTACATGTGTATTCTTAATGTCCTGTTGATATTTCCATTTGATCCAAATTTTCTGTTTCGGTTTGGAGTTAATAATTGTTTTGAAGAGTTTAATTGTTAGTCAATGTTCGTTTAATCAACTGATGTATGGTCCATTATTTATACAGTACCCTGCCTCAGTGAGCGACCTCTATTTTTCCTTCTTCTCATGGTTCTGATTTCGATTTTGACATGTTGGCAACACTTCAAATTCGAGGTTGGGGTATGAAGATGTCTCAAGAAACCACTTGCCATCAAACTCGAGCGGTACCTCTATTGGTCTTTCTTCAAACGGTTCTGCTTACGGCGTTGGCATGTCGAGTTAGAGGTGTCAAATGGGCGGGCCATCCATGGGCTAACCCAGTCCAATTTATTTTGGACGGGCTATGGACGCGCCCATTTAATATATGGTCTAATTGGACAAAAGACCAAATGGTCAATGGTCCAATTGGGTAAAGACCAAATGGACAACGGGTGTCCATGGACCCCCTAAAAACATACACTTGACAAAAAACCATAGTTTATAAATTTATTGAAAACAAATTTTCAAAGGAAAATCAATATTTTACGAGATTTACGGAAAATATGATTTTCCTATTTTGGCGGAAAAACTTAATTTCTCGTTTTTTTGGGGGAAAACAATTTCTCAGTTTTGTGTGAAAACTTAATTTCTCAGTTTTGGCGGGAAAACATGATTTCTCCGTTTTGGCGGGAAAATGTGATTTCTCGGTTTTGGCGAGAAAACGTTATTTCTCGGTTTTGGCGGAAACAACGTGATTTCTCGGTTTTAGCGGGAAAACATGATTTTTCCGTTTTGGCGGAAAGAGTGATTTATCAGTTTTTGCGGGAAAACGTGATTTCTCAGTTTTGGCGGGAAAACGTGATTTCTCGGTTTTGGCGAAAAAGATGATTTCTCGATTTTGGCGGGAAAACGTGATTTTTCAATTTTGGCGAGAAAACGTGAATTCTCGGTTTTGACGGGAAAACGTGATTTCTCGTTTTTGGCGGGAAAACGTGATTTCTCGGTTTTGGCGGGAAACGTGATTTCTCGGTTTTGGTGGGAAAACATGATTTCTCGGTTTTGGCGGGAAAACGTGATTTCTCGGTTTTGGCGGGAAAACGTTATTTCTCGGTTTTGGCGGGAAAACGTTATTTCTCGGTTTTGGCGGAAACAACGTGATATCTCGGTTTTAGCGGGAAAACATGATTTCTCCGTTTTGGCGGAAAGAGTGATTTATCAGTTTTGGCGGGAAAACGTGATTTCTCGATTTTGGTAGGAAAACATGATTTCTCAATTTTGGTGGAAAAACGTGATTTCTCGATTTTGGCCGAAAAACGTGATTTCTCGATTTTGGCCGAAAAACGTGATTTCTCGGTTTTGGCCGAAAAACGTGATTTCTCGGTTTTGGCGGAAAAACGTGATTTCTCGGTTTTGGCAGGAAAACTTAGTATCTCGGTTTTGGCGGAAAGAGTGATTTCTCAGTTTTGGCAAAAAAATGTGATTTCTCAGTTTTGGCGAGAAAATGTGATTTCTTAGTTTTGCATAAAAACTTAATTTCTCAGTTTTGGCGGGAAAACTTAATTTCTCGGTTTTGGTCGAAAATGTAATTTCCTGGTTTTAAAGACAAAATTGTATTTTTTTTAATAATTAAAAATAGTTATAAATACTAGGGTGTCCATGGGCATGTCCATATGGACATAGTCTTTATTGGTTATGGAAACTTTTTGGGCCATTGTCCAATATGGACCGTCCATTACTGTCCAAAAACTGAAATGGTCCAATTGGTTTAGCCCATTTGGGCTCTGGACGGACCAATTGACACCTCTATGTCGAGTGGTAACGCTGCAAACTCTAGGCTGTGGTTTGGAATTTCTTCTGAAATTTTGAATAACGCTTAATATTTTTAAATTAACTAAAATAAGCATATTTAAATCTAATCATTTACTAATTTAAAAAGATACTTTTGCAAGAGTAGACATCATAAGTGGTGCTCATGTAACCTTTTGGTTTGATGAGTGGTCTCCAATAGGTAGGCTATTTGACTTAACATGTCTGAGGGGATCGATCTAGGTATTCATATTAATGCTATTGTGGAACATGCGATTCAGACTTATCAGAAACGTCATCATCGAGTGGAAATTCTTCTCATGATTGAGAACGAAATATTGAAATTGAGAACGCATGGCCTTTCTCAAGAAGAAGATGTGTGTGTGTGGAGAGGGGCATGGGATCATTATCGTCCTATTTTCCACACAAGGTAGACTTGGAACTTGACTCGAGAGATGATTACTACTGTATCTTGGGGGCAAAAGGAATATGGTTTAGCGGAGCAACTCCGAAATATTCAGTAATGGCGTGGATTGCAATGCATAATAGAATGGCAACAAGGGATCGTATGGCCAAATGGAATACTCAAGCGGACTCATCATGTGCTCTCTGTAATGATTTGGTGGAAACTAGAGATCATCTCTTTTTCACATGTATTTATTCAGAGGAAATATGGAGAAATCTCACAGAGAAGCTTCTAGGACAGGACTACTTGCACAGTTGGAATGATGTCTTAGGACTGTTGGTGGATATGGCTCAAGACAGAACAACGAAATTTCTATTTTGATACACCTTTCAAATTGTGAACCACACTATTTGGCGTGAAAGGAATGGGATACGACATGGGGAAGCTCCAAGGGTTCCAGCTCTCATCATAACATTCATCGACAAATCAGTACGTATCATAATCACATCTCTTCAAGTTCGAGGAAGCAAAAGATTTGCCAAAGCTATGGAGTTTTGGTTTGCTGCGAGAGAGAATCAAATACTCTTTTAGAGGTCTCTTTTTTATACGTGGAAAGACTAGCTTTAGCTAGATAAATTTTCACATTTATTGTACAAAAACCGTTTTTGATATGAATAAATTTAAATTCTTTCAAAAAAAATTTTAAAAGATAATTTCTAATTACAAGTAGGATATTCATATTTTTTTAAACTATGTAAAAATATATGCATAGTCGTAAATATATTACATGGTAACTTTAAAAGATCTTATTTATTTTTTTCTTGGTAAACCACACACAATTTTATTTTCTTCCTTTTTGTATCTGACGTAAAGTTAAGTCTTTCAAAGAATTAACTTCTTTTAAAAAAATAATTGTTTCTAGAGAAGCATGTTTTGGTAACATTCCATAAATTGAAAGAATTTTCAATTGTTTGTTCATGTATCATCATTTAATACATATGAATTTCAAATGCCAATGACAGTGTTATAACCTTTGAAGGTGAATATTCATTAGACTCAATCACTTCTCATGTATATTTTGTTGACCCTAATAAACTATGTGACTTAAACTTTTAAAAATAACACCATGATAATATAATTCTAAGGGTTTCTCTTGCAAACAAGTCACACAAAAGAGATAACGATGTTAGTAAAATCATTAGTGTTAGTATGCCATATATGAACTTGAAGCGATTGAATTGGCCAAATAAGTAATCATGTCAAGCCAATCATTGGTTATGTAGTTTGAATTATCTCCTATTTCAACGAAAATGATTTTCTTTAATATGCACAAATTAAGTTAATCATTATTCTATAAAATAAATCGCATTCGTGATCATACGACCTCAGTGATAACACATCAAGTTGTTATTCAAGTCGTTAATCGCTTTTTCACATACATAATTTTATAAACATCCAAAATTCACAAAATCATTAATTCCAAATGATAACCCAAAAAATAAACAAGAATAGCTTTAAATAAATAATTTAATTCAAACAACAAATAAGTCACATTAAATAAAAATGCACGCACATAACATTAGTTAAATAAAAACTAAAATTTTGGTTCGAAGTTGAACATATAAATCATTTCCGTGAGTCATTTTGGTCTTGAGAATAAACTTTAAGTTTTAACTTTGAGAGAAAATATATGGAGGCTTTTATGTAAAAACATAACACCCAATTTGAGTTTGAGTAATTAAGGCTAGCCCCATTTTAAACCCTCCTCCAAGACAAGCCTCACAACGACATGTATCTTATATTATGTCGCCATGTAATATAAAAACTGTTTTTGTGTTTCTTTCTTCTCATTTTAGCTTATTATTTTTAATTGTTCATCATAAACTTATTAAAATCCACGTTTTATAATTACTGTTGGAGATGAACTTCATTTAGCCAGTGGCTATGGCCTATCTTTCTTAACTTCATTTAAATAATCATTTTATTCATTTTTCATGTATTATAGTGTACAAGCTTTGCACATTCTTACTCTAATGAATTAAACCTCTCATAATTATATATATATTCTTCACGATTCACCAACTATGGGTACTATCTCTATCAATCTCATCGTGTTTCTATTTCAGTGGGCATTTTTTATCACTCTGTTATAATATACAAATGAAATCTATGTTGATATCTATTGGGATGTTAACGCAAATTTCCCTCCTCAAGACCAATATCATCTACTATCATCATCAACACACTCAAGCATGTTACTCACAACCATATCATTAGTAGCATGTTTTATGTGGTAAATTTAATCCTCCATATACTAAACTTAAAGTTCTCTTCAAATATGCATCAAAAAAATATTGCTTGTGCGGTGGATGTGCATGTTTGGCTGATTCTTGAGTATGGTTTTGTATGTAACATTGATCTTACGTTGTCAGGTGAACAAAGATGAGACTCATGATCTTTTTCTTACAAGGATGATGTATAAAAACATGCGTCATAATGTTCTCAACATGGGTCCAACCCATGGTGATGTTGTAATGTTGGTTACAGGAGATTCTGATTTTAAAAGTATGATGATGGATCTACAAGGGAGAAAATATACTGCTAGCTCAAGCTCAACAAGCAAATCCAAACTTCAGGATATGCTTTTATGCTACATGAAAGATTTGGTTCAAGGAGGTGAACCTATGTTTAGGGAGTAGTGATTTGGGAATAGATGGAATAATTAAGTGTTTTACTTGATTATGTGTGAAAAATTAAGGTGTTTGTTTGTTTGTGTAAGAATTAACGGACTTGTAAGAACTAATTAACTCAGCTATGAGTGTAATTTAGTTTCTATACTAATATTATTCTCCAAAGTTCATCTTTTCTGTTTTGCTTACTGCAAGGTAAGAAACATGATGCGGGAGCTGGTTATAAGATGGTCTTACCATTAAAATTTAATGGTTCGATGATCTAACATGACCCTTTTTATTATTTATTTTAATCTCAAGTTGAT
The DNA here is from genome assembly GCA_905132885.1 of Moricandia moricandioides. Classification (NCBI taxonomy): domain Eukaryota; kingdom Viridiplantae; phylum Streptophyta; class Magnoliopsida; order Brassicales; family Brassicaceae; genus Moricandia; species Moricandia moricandioides. The sequence continues at coordinate 29,472 of CAJHQQ010002201.1, forward strand.
AAAGAACAGGACGGTGAGCAGATTGATAGGGGCTCTAATGAAAAAAACGTGTTAGATATTTATGTCTTAATAACTCTAACAACTCATGGAACATGGTGAAAGATCTCATGTCGAATATAGAGAACTATGTTGTACCTGAGAGAGCAGATTCTGCTCTTATGTCTCAAACAATGTTACCTCAACATCATTATATATGCAATATTCTGTACAATATTCAAATTCATGTATAATATACATGGGTAAATTACAGAGATCTAAAAAAGAAGCCACACACAAACTCATAGAGTTCTCTCATTAAGACTGTCTTCTTTAGTATTCTTCCTATGAGCCCTTTCCAGAGCTCTTCGATGATCATGAAAAACAATTAGGACAATTTCAGCTGTCCTCATCCAATTTACCAATGTAAGTCATATCAGCCACTCTGACCATCACTGCACCTTTAAGCCAACATGTGGCTCGAAGATTGCCCACGTCGATAGACCTGCACTCGTCCGCTCTTCACCGTGAAGTCTTGAAATCAGAGATTCCCCATTAGAATTTATATAGTCAGACTGAGCATAATCTTTAGATGGAGCACCATCAGATTTTAGAGGTAACTCTTTCTTTTCTTCAAGTGGCGAAAAACTGCACCGTCGCCTTTGTTTGTTGATTGGACCTGATTCAAGCGCTTACGACTCTCTTCTCTTCTCTGAATCAACGCTCGGACTGAATTCGCGAAAGGACGGGCCTCATGCAACTTGGTGATCTTTATGTATTAGATTTAACAATACTAAGTTTTAAAATTTACAATCTTTACCAAAATGGAATGAAATTGATGTTGAATATGGATAATTTGTTCAATAAAGTTTCAAAAGTAATGTCTTCTATATACTTAACTAGTGGTTTGGTATTTGTTAATGATGTTGATATATTGGTAATTAGGTCTCAGATTTTGTGGTGCTGAAATGGTGGTTTGTGTGAAATGGTGGTCAGCATTGTTATTTACTTGAGTAGTATTTAGGTTTTTTTAAATTATGTACGTTGATTTGAGGAAAAAGTTTTGAATGTTGTCCACTAATTATATTTTTGTAAAGCAGTTGTATAATTTGTGTTGTTGCTGTAGCCATTTTTTACTTTTGTAAGACAAATAACTTAAATGCAACTGATGGAGTTAATTGAAGTAGTGTCTACTCAGTTGTCTATTCTTAGTGTGCTACTACTCAAGCATAAGTGCGAAGTAGTGTCTTCTGGTATTGTCGTTTGCCGTTTTTGTATAAGTTTTACATATTATTGCACGTTAGCGTTAAGAAATACATATTTAATTTTGCATGGGTTGAGGAGTGAATAATGTAATGGTTTTATCGTCAAATGGTTACGCGGCTTTGTTTTGAGTAATATTTTACTCTATACCAAATATTCGGAACATTGTTGAAGCACATGAGCTTGTTTGATTTGTTGGTGTTTTTCGGATCGATTTATTTTTATCTGTTGATAATTATTTATGTGTAAAAGGTTTAGTTTATATGCTCTCATAGGTGAAAAAAAAAGAGAAATGTTTGGTTTTCATCTTATGACACATTCATTTTCATAGTCTCATTTAACTATTTTAATACAATGCTGTTATGTTTATGTGATTAAATAAAACATAACTTCATCGTTTGATGTGGTTTGCGGGGTTGACATTTTCTCCTATACAAAATTTGAAATTTAAAGTGAGTGACATAAAATATAAATTGACATTTTCTCATAATAATGGTAAAATTTATTAATTTAAAATAAAGGTAGTTTTAAAATATTAAAATATAGAAATATTAGTATAACCAATTTTTATGATTTTAAAAATTAAAATTAATTTGGATTTCAAAAATATATCATTGATTATAAATATATATATATAGACTATTAAATATTGTACTTATATATACATTTGACCAAATAATAAGAGAAAAAATATATGTGAAATTTTATAACATTTTTTAAAATATGTTGGTGAACCAATTGAGTAGGTGTATTGTTTAGTGGACGGTGTTTATTGTAAAAGTTGTTAGATACAAAAACATGATTGTTTTCATGAATGAACAAAGCAGGGATTTTATTATTACTTCTTAATCTCATGGGTCATGGTCGTCATTAGAGGCAAAGAATGATGATGGGAAGGTTTCATTCTTTTTTCTTTTCTGCAATTTCATAATTAAAATTCAGAAATGAAACATCTCGGTCTTTATGCGTAAACCTTTATAATTTGTCAGCTAATTCTATGCATTCTTCTTTATCGACAAAAACCTCAAAGGAATAAGTAAAAGCTGCATGAGTTCTCACAAACGGTCTTTGTGGAACCTGCGAGGATATATATATATATGTATGTGTGCGTGCATGTAAAAGATCAATTTGCATAGATAAGTTGGTTTCGTTTTGGAGGTTAGCACAGAGTGAAAACCTTGAATGTTGTTCATTTTCCAGGTAAATAATTGCTTTCTTTGTTCATCTCTACTCTGTATCCACACATGGGCCAATAACCAAACTCTTTTTTTTTTTAATTTGGCTGACTCTTGTTGATTCCCTGGTGTAGTCTCTCTGTAGATAGGAAAGACCTTAAATTAGCTGCAGCCTGCACAAATTATAGTGAGTTGCACAATAAGTTATTTGTGAAGTTTATTTATTCTTAAAAGTGAAAAATCAGAAGAAAACATAATAGCATACTGGTACTCATTTAGGTTTTGGCTTATGATCCTAACACAGGCCTTCATGTATTTATAGAAACATGCATTTAAGGGAGATTTTAAAAAACTTTCAGTGATTTCCAAAGGTAAAAGTTAATGTGACACTCACTATTCTTATCACTCCTAAACGACATAGGAACAAAACTTCTCGGCCGTAAGTCATTCTCCTTTGGTTCCTGCTGGTAGGTAAAAACATTAAGTATCATGTGGAGAACCATAGGGCGTAGAGAAATATACAATTCACAAAAAAAAAACTCTTAATTCATCAGCTGTTTTGAGTCTTCTCATAGTTCTCACCATGAGTTTCTTGTAAGCATCATTCAAGTTTTCCATAGGCTTTGTATTAATGCATAAAGTTAATTTAACAATTTTGAATCATGCCATGTGAAAAAGATGAGTATGATCTACAATGAGGAACAATATAAAGAGCATTACCTAGATATTTCGAGTTGAAGATCTGAGTGGTGATTCCACCTTTGACTTAAACTTCATGTGCTAAGCATAAGCTATATAATAAAAAGCATGTGCTCTTTCCAAGTTATTAACCTCCAAAAAGTTGCAAATTATTTCTGCATCAATGCAGTGTTCTGGTATAAAATTAACAAAAGTTACCACTTTACTTTAGTATTCTTTCATACAATGAACGAATCATAGCGACAGAGAAGAGAAACATTACCATTTTTTGAGTAAACAAAGATCATCTTGTAATGTTATGAGTACCATAACTTGAGAAGGCGTTACTCCTATATCAATAATAATCCGAGCATTCTCTTACTGGAGGAGAAGCTCCTCTTCCATTTTATACACACCTGAAGGAAACTATGTTTAGAGATTGGGACATGTGCAGCAGTAAAGATTGTTTCAAGAAAGTGGTATACGTATTGTAAGTCAATCTAGAGATGATCGCAAAATGTGCTAATACATTTCCAAAAAGTTGTAGTTTTCAAGAAACCCATTGTTAGGATAATGATGTATCATCATCTAGATAATCATGTTTACAATATTCTCGTGTGTTTATCTTGTAGATAACTCTGAGCATAGGATAAGTTCGACTTGGCTTTATCCTCTGATCTCGACTTGTATAAATAGAGAGCTGTGTACATCAATAAACTTAAGCTTTCTCAATACTAATTCTACATGGTATCAGAGCACTTCTAGATCCAAATCTCACAACCTCTCATTTTTCTTTCTTTCTATTCACGCAAACCCTAACCCAAGTCAAGAATGACTGATTCAAACAGCTCTCTCACTACTGCCACTGCTGTACGCACCGCAGTCTATGACTCTGCAAACCCTGCAAACTCGCTACTTGCTGTCAACATGTCAAACATTACACGCTTGACAAACACTAATTACCTCATGTGGAGTAGACAAATTCAAGCACTCCTCGAAGGTCATGAACTCCATAACTTCCTTGAGAAATCTGAACTTACACCAGAAGCAGTACTCATCAACAATGGTTTGGCTGAACCAAACCCTGCCTATCAACCATGGAGACGCCAAGATAGACTCTTATACAGTGCTATCATTGGTGCCATATCGCTTCCAATTCAACCACTCGTTGCAAGTGCTACAACCACTCATGAAGTTTGGAGCACACTCAATCTCATCTTTGGCACACCAACTCGGGGGCACATCAAACAGTTGAAGTTTCAAATCAAGAGCTGCAACAAAGGCACAAAAACCATCAGTGAATATCTGCGTCTGATCAAAACCAAATCAGATGAACTAGCACTTCTTGGCAAACCAATTGATCCTGAAGATCTGATAGAACAAATCCTAGCAGGTCTTCCTGATGACTACAAAGCAGAAATTGATGCAATCAATGGACGAGATAACCTGATCTCGTTCTCAGAACTCACTGAGAAACTAATCAATCGCGAAGCTATGATTGTCTGTGATCAACCAGCAACACCGGCGTTTCCAGTTACAGCCAACAACACCACAAGAACCAACAACAACAACAATAACAACTACACCACCCCTAACAACAACCGCAACAATACCAACAACTGGCGCCCATCCTTTGTCCCACGACAAAGCACTAACACATCTAGACCATCACGTCCGTACCTTGGACGTTGTCAGGCCTGTGGAACTCAAGGACACAGTGTTCAACGATGCCCATCATTCAAAGTCATTGCCAACAACTCACCGCAACAAAACTCTCAGCAGTCCCAGTGGAGGCCACACGCCAATGCAACCTACATGGCAACTCAACAACCTGACGCTTGGCTCATGGACAGCGCAGCCTCTCATCATGTTACTACAGACCTCAACAACATGGCTGTACACATGCCATACGCAGGAACAGATGGCGTAGTGGTTGGGAATGGAGCCAATCTTCCCATCACACACACCGGTTCACTCTCTCTTCAAACTCCCTCTAAAACTTTTGCTCTTAATGATGTCCTCCATGCTCCATCTATGCAAAAAAACTTAATATCAGTTAACCGTTTCTGCAAAACTAACAATGCCTCTGTGGAATTCTTTCCTACTATGTTTCAGGTGAAGGACCTACAAACGGGAACACCGGTTCTGACCGCGCCAGCTAATGGCAACCTCTATGAATGGCCTACTAGTGACTCACGCACTCCTTATGCTTTTTCTGCTACATCATCGTCCTTAGACTGGCATCACAGACTAGGACACCCAGCTTTTCCAGTTTTACAACATATTTCTTCTTGTTTTTCTCCTGGTTTTTCTTGTCGTGCTTCAAATTCTTTTCATTGCAATGCATGTTCTATCAATAAGAGTCACAAATTGCCATTCCATGAAACCTCTATTACTTCATCTCGTCCTTTACAAATATTATTCTCAGATGTCTGGTCCTCACCTCTTCATTCTTTTGATGGTTATAAATACTATTTACTCATTGTTGATCACTATACTAGATATATGTGGTTCTTTCCCCTGAAACTAAAGTCACAGGTCGCAGCCACATTCATCAAGTTCAAGGAGCTCGTTGAAAATCAGTTTCAGACAAAGATAGCAACACTATACAGTGACAACGGTGGTGAATACATAGCATTACGCTCATTTCTCTCACAACATGGCATCTCTCATCTCACCACACCACCACATACACCAGAACACAATGGCCTATCAGAACGACGACATCGTCACATTGTTGAAACAGGTCTCTCACTCCTCACTCACTCGTCCATTCCAATAGATTACTGGACATATGCATTTGCTGCAGCTGTCTATTTAATCAACCGGATGCCAACGAAGGTACTATCAATGGATAACCCCTACACTCGGCTCTTTGGCACTCCTCCCAACTACTCCAAACTGAAGATTTTTGGGTGTTTATGCTACCCGTGGCTGCGACCATATACTTCCACTAAGCTAGAACCTCGCTCCACTCCTTGCGTCTTTCTTGGTTACTCTCTCACTCAAAGTGCTTACTTGTGTCTAGATCCCTCTAATTCTCGAGTCTTTGTTTCACGACATGTCGTCTTTGTCGAAAATAAATTCCTTTTTGTTTCTTTAAGTGCTAATGTTTCTTCTCCAGCAACAGAGGAGGCAGCGTGGGTCCCAACAGTGGTTCCCATTCATTACTCGGGTCAGCAACAGGTGCGTTTGGCGGGTCCTTCATCAGAAACTACTCCTGCAACAACAACAACTCCACCTGCAGCACCAACAGTCCCTGCAACATCAACAACGCCCTTCACTGCACCATCAACATCATCTCAACACCCCATGACGACGAGATCTCGCAACAACATTGTCAAACCAAATCCTAAATATGGCCTCACCAGTGCAGTTGCCCCATACATTGAGCCGAATACAATCACTCAGGCCCTTGCTGATGATCGCTGGCGTAAGTCAGCAACTGCTGAGTTCAATGCACAGGTTGCTAACAACACATGGGACCTTGTTCCAGCTGATCAAGCAACCAACCTGGTTGGAAATCGGTGGATCTTCAGGTACAAGTTCAACCCTGATGGGACTGAGAAATCATTGAAATCACGACTGGTAGCAAAGGGTTATCATCAGCGCCCAGGTGTTGACTATCATGAGACCTTTAGCCCAGTCATAAAATCTCCAACAATCCGCCTCCTCCTTGGTCTTGCAGCGAAATATGACTGGCCTCTTAAGCAACTTGACATCAACAATGCATTCCTACAAGGCACCCTCAATGAAGACGTTTACATGGTCCAACCTGCAGGGTTCGTTGATAAGGATAAACCAACTCACGTGTGCAAGCTCAATAAAGCCCTCTATGGCTTAAAACAAGCCCCACGTGCCTGGTACACAGAGTTGAAAACATATCTTCTCAGCCTTGGCTTCAAAAACTTTGTAGCTGATGCGTCTCTGTTCTTCCTTCATGATCGTGACATTGTCATCTTCATCCTCATATACGTCGATGACATTGTGGTTACAGGCAATTCTCTCACCAAGATCCGTGACATTATCACCACCCTGTCTAAGCGATTCTCACTCAAAGATCTTGACGACTTGGGATACTTTCTAGGAATTGAGGTGATGCGCACAGCTCAAGGCATTCATCTCTCCCAAAGAAAATACATTGCTGATCTTCTCCATCGCAACAACATGACCAATGCAAAGCCACTTCCCACTCCAATGAGCTCCTCGACATCACTCTCTATACGTGATGGGACACCTTTGGACAATCCTTCGGAATACAGAAACGTCGTAGGAAGCCTGCAGTATCTCCTTCTCACTAGACCTGACATTGCACTAGCAGTCAACAAGCTCTCTCAGTTCATGCACAAGCCGTCTGACATTCATTGGATGGCAGCTAAGAGGGTGCTCCGTTACTTGGCTGGCACATATACTTCTGGTATCTTCCTATCTCGCCACAGCTCCCTGGCTCTTCATGCCTATTCTGATGCAGATTGGCCGGTAACAAGGATGATTATACCTCTACTGGCGCCTACATTGTCTTCCTTGGCCAACACCCTATCTCGTGGTCTGCCAAGAAGCAAACAGGGGTTGCTCGTTCGTCAACAGAGGCTGAATACAGGGCTGTGTCTGCTGCAGCAGCGGAGGTTCGATGGCTTTACTTCCTTCTCCGAGAACTTCACATTCCGATCACATCAACTCCAGCCATTTACTGTGACAATGTTGGAGCAACCTATCTCAGTGCCAACCCTGTTTTTCATTCGCGCATGAAGCACCTTGCTCTTGACTTCCATTTCATACGAGAGCAAGTTCAAAATGGTACTCTCCGCGTCTCACATGTTTCGTCAAAGGATCAGCTTGCCGATGGGTTAACTAAACCACTAGCTCGGAACCGGTTTCAACTACTCTTTACCAAGATCGGACTCACTAACCGTGCTCCGTCTTGAGGGGGGATGTTAGGATAATGATGTATCATCATCTAGATAATCATGTTTACAATATTCTCGTATGTTTATCTTGTAGATAACTCTGAGCATAGGATAAGTTCGACTTGGCTTTATCCTCTGATCTCGACTTGTATAAATAGAGAGCTGTGTACATCAATAAACTTAAGCTTTCTCAATACTAATTCTACACCCATAGTCTCCAACTTGTCAACAACTTAATGGAAGATAAACTCACAAGCGATGTTCATCAGCATCGTACTTATCAATATCCTCTATCAACTTTTGAATTATAGAAATCCACACAAATTAGACTGAAACCCAAAGAGAAAAGATGTGAAAGTTGAAAGCTTAACCTCTTTTTATCGAAGAGATTCTGCCTAAATTGGAGGTCAATGTGAGATTTGAGATTGTGATTAAGAAGACAAACATTGTGTCCTCTATGCAAAGGCCGAGCATTTTTCTTGGAAAGCTCCCACTCCTACTTCAAAGCAAAAACATCTACTTCTTGTTATAAAATCTAAACCGTTTTTACCGCCGCCTTAGTCGTCGCTTCTTTCTTCTTCCCTAAACTTACAACTTTGAAATTGTAAATGCCGAGGAGAATCATTACAATGGTCGTTTCGCAGAGCCATATAAACTTAGTGAAAGTCAGACGACGCATATAGTGACACGAAGAATCGATGAGATGTGTGGAGACTTGTTCTCGATCTATATATATATATATATAATCAGAATAATAGAAGAAGTGGAGAAGATGAATCGAAGAACGGATAGTGGGACGACATGATTAAAAACCATAAGAAGTTTAATGTCTTGATATGACTGTGTAGAGAAACCGTTATAATGGTGGTTGCAGAGTCGGTGATCCTTGAAGAAACTGAGCAGACGACGAGGGTGGGAGCAAAAGGGTGAACAATGTTGGGTTGAGATGATGTTAGAAAATAGGTTTGAATTAAATAGTTGAGTCAACATATATATAGAATGGCCCATCAAACGCAAAAAACCAACAAAAAATTTGGGATGCCACGTGTCCTAAAACGCCCACCATTTTGTTGCTGATGTGGCTTATTATGGAGAGACCAAACTTTCCTTTATTAATAGATAGAAGTTAATATCAGTTGATTCAATAGTTTCTTATTATATATTTATCTTGATGAATTTGCATTTGATTATTAAATAAATTAATATATGCATCAAATCATAATTAAAAATTATTTTATTTTTAATTTATAATAATTTCTGATACGGGTTTTAAAGTTGAATTACCGTTTAGAAAAATTTAATGTTTATTTTGATAATATATTTTTGTATATATAAAAGCTTCATTTTATATATGTATTATATAGTTACTAATGTTACCTTGTTCTGTCAACGTATTATATATGTTAAACATTATATTTCTATTTATGAAAATAAAATAGATAATTTATCAATTGAATATAATTTTATAATATTTACTCCAATATAATAATTTTCTTTTAATAAGATAGATTATGATTATAAAATAGATGAAAAAGATATAATTTTATTTTATTTATTAATTTATAATTATCATTACTAATTCAAAATTAGTGATATGTACATAATTTTTGAATATTAGGATCTTGCTCAAAGCATTTCAACAGATTTGTTAGAATTTTTAATATATATTTATATTTAAAATAAAAAATATATATCAAAAGATATCATGATTAAAGTAGTTACAAATATTTTATTATTAGTTTTAATGAAATATATTTAGTAAGTTTTTCTAGTGAGGGTCCAAAAACAAATTGAGTCATGAATTCTATTTTAATAGAATAGATTTTCTAATTCTTTTGATTAATAACAAAACATTAAACCTCAAAAAACAAACCAAAAACGAATAAGGTCAAAGGTATATCCATATAGAATAGCGTAGCCCACACTTCCTATCTACATTGTCTCTTGACAAAGTTTCTTAACAAAAGCCTCATTAGCAAACTCTCCAACCTTCTGTTTGTTTTTCTAGAATTTCTCGGTCTATCCTATTCAGAAATGGGTCATTGCTCTTGAACTTTCTAGTAAACTGCCCCTTACTCATTACCATCTTTCTATAATCTCTTGCCCCTAGTGTCTTAGGATGCTGCTATGAAGGATTAATGTCCCACGCTATGTAGTGATGAAGGTCGTGGTTAAAGGTGGTGTTCCTGAACTCATCCGAGTTGCAAATGAGTTTCTAAAATAGCCTTCCGAAGATGAAACTAAGTTGGTGTAGTAGAGAAGGAGGGTTCTTGGTAAGTTGTCATAACCAATGATGCAATATTCCAAAACCGGTCTTGATAGGAATGTTCAAGCTGAACCTGAAATATTTGTACATGTTATAATGTATCATTTCAACATTTCTTTACTGAAGAAAAATACATTCATTAGAAAGTACACTTCTAAATTTTTTCTTTCTTAAAAAAATTATATATAAGTTTTATGTCTTACTCAACCTAAGTCAATCCTTAGATGCAAAGTCCGAAGATACCAAATAGTTATTTTTAGATTCAATATTTGAGACTAATCTTCTACTCTCAAATAATTTTGAGATTAAACTTCTGAACATTAATATTTTAATGTTTAAATTAATAATAATAAAAAGTGAAAGGGGAAAGAAAACCGGTGAAGAGCTTGAAAGTAGTAAGGCTTTGTTGTTTGATATTACAACTCGACATGAATCACCAGCCAGTCTCAAAAGGTTTGATATCCTTTATAAGAAACATATTTATAGGGCTAGACATGTTTACTGTGAATTGTGGATTGGTAGAGAGTAATAGGAATGTCTTGAAAAATCTAGGTTAAAAAAGCAAGATTAGAAGAAGAATAGTATATCTTAATATTCCGTTTTAAAGAAAATTATATAGATCCTCATACATTTTCTACTCAACCGATTGATATTTTTAAAGTCCCACCGTGGAATAGGGAAACAGATTTTTGTATTTTACAATTAAATTCGATGAGAATATAAAAGAGATTTCGTTTGTTCAAAATTGTTTAAACAATATATATATAATTAGTTGGGAGCCGATTATCAAGGAAGCTATTGTTAAGATTATAGAAGATTATGATTTTCTATAACAATTTACGTGGGAAGCAATATTAGAGAAAGGGAATGACTAAAGCTTTTATTATATTATATAAGATTTGATCAAAATAAACCTAAAAAAAAAATTGTCACCAAAATAGCATTCAAAGATAAAAATGATCAAAATAGATTTTATTAAAAGGTGTAAATAAACATCTATACCCCTTGTTAATTAATCTAAACTTAAGATTTAGAGTTATGGGGTGAGGTTTAAAATTAAAAAAAATATTGAAAATTTCAAAATAAAAAGTTATATTTTGGTCATTTTTCTTTTTAAAATCTATTTTGCAAAAAAAAACTTAAAAAAAGTCTATTTGAGAGATTTGACCTTTAAATTATTAGCTAACATTAATTTATCATTTATTTATATTGTCAGTATGTTTATTATTTTTATTTTCATAAAACCAAAGACTGCAATTAAAATAAAAATAAATTAATTATTTAGGAACAATTTTTTAATAAATAGATTTAAACAGATTGTTTGAGTTTAAATAAACGGATTTAAATAGATATAAATTGATTTATGTTAAAGGATCAAGCATTTAACTAAACTGGTTTTATGTTAATCTATTTTTTAGGATTATTGTATAACAAATCCAACTAAGGCCATATAAGAGTTTTATATAAAGAATTGAAAACAGTTGTTAGCAGAAGAAAAAAATCAGAAATGATGAAGCTGCGTTTAAGACGTTATGAGACTAGGGAAACCCTAGAGTTTGAAGTGGCAGATACAAGCAACCTCCATGATCTCCGCCTACGGATCTGTTCATCAACGCCTTCCTCCGTTCACTTCTCGCTTAATCGCAATGATAACCCTTCTCCCGATGATACACTCCGATCTCTTGGCATAACTTCCGGTGACCTCATTTACTACTACTCTCTTCCTCCCTCTTCTCCTATGGATATTGAGATCGTTTCTTCTGCTGAAAGCAAAAGGTTAAGCGAACCTTTCTTCTTGAAAAAGGTATTACTTGAGAAATCTGGTGATACCAGTGACTTCACTACCTTAGCTACTTCAGTTCATGCAGTCATGTTGGAATCAGGATTCATGTTGTTAAACAATCGTGGCCGCTTTGATAAGTTTTGCTTTACAAATGAGTTTCTTACTGTATCTCTAATGTATACTCTCCCTGAGTTAATCACCAAGACGACGGTTGAGTATGTGACTGTTAGGTTTCAGAACTTGAGCAATACGGTTGTGGTCTACGGATCGCTAGGTGGTGGGTGTGAGGTGCAAAGGGTTAGTCTTAATAAGTATAGGTTTGTGTCCGTTATTGATTTGGTTATGGATACTTTGAAGTTTGAGAAACAAGCCTTTTGCAGCAGCTACCGCGATGTGTTCATGTTGTGGAAGATGGTGAAAGATGGTCTTTCTATCCCCTTGTTGATGGGTCTTTGTGAGAAGTCTGGTTTGGAACTTCCAGCTTGCTTGATGCGTCTACCGACAGAGCTAAAGATGAAGATACTTGAGTTGGTTCCTGGCGACAGTGTTGCTAATGTGGCTTGTGTTTGTAGGGAGATGCGGTCTCTCGCTTCAGACAATGACTTGTGGAAACAGAAGTGCTTGGAAGAAGCCAAGCATCTTGTTGTGAATCGATCAAGTGTTTCTTGGAAGGCAGAGTTTGCTACTTTTTGGAGGAACCGCCAAAAAGCTAGAAGAGGCTTAAGAAGTAGCGTGACTAGTTCTGGGAACATTGCACACCCTCGCAGTAAGGCTTACCGTATCGGTCGTCTTCGTGAGTTCCTTAGACGAGGCTGATGCCTCTTTCCCTTTCCGAATGTTTGGTGTTTTTTCTAATAAATCCCTTGGATATTGTTTTTATTCTTTAGATAGGTCTTTTGTTTTTTAAGATTTGTTTTCTCTTCTCATTTGCCCTGCTTATTCTATTTTGTTGCTCTTTTTATATCTTTAAATAAAGCTTTTGACCGAGTTATAATTGACATATCGCATCCTACAAGAAAATGTAAAGTTCTTGCTTCATAGATTCTTTCTGTATATAAAATTCATAGTACAAAGTAATAATCATGTGACCTCAATGCAAAGTAGCTCTCAGTTCTGTAACTCTTCTCATGTTTGCATTATAAGAAAAAAAATCAGTATATCATCCTGATGATTCATAAGATTATGTCGTCTTGAACACTGACATTCAGAGTCTTATTCTGAAGAACAATGCTTCCGATGACTGCAACTTCATCTTCTACTGTCACAGCCTCACCTGCAATACACAAATGAATCAGGAAAAAAAACACAAAACAAATCATTTGTTGTAAAACAGAAAAGAGATGAAAACTACCAAGAATGGTAATCCCAAGCCTCTGATTGTCATCTCCACTAGCTTGAACTCTTGACCATCTACCTATCGAAGATTTCCAACCAATGATCGAGTTTATAACAACAGCATTGTCCTGCATTAGAACATCACAAAAGAAAAAACATGAATCATTGTCCATTTGTTAACCATAAGGAACATTACAAATTCATTTACATTACCTCGATTTCAACATCGTCCAGGATTATGCAGTTTATAAGCCTTACACCAGGTCCAACACGAACGTGTGCCGAGATTGACACATTTGGACCAATCTTGTTCCAAGGATAATTCAAGATTTAGTTTACACGACGAGATGCTTAACAAGATTTTATGAGACTGAAAAAAGGTTACCTTAGCGGATGGATGCAGCTTTACGGATGGGTGAATGTAAACATCACCAACAATCATAGGTTTCTTATTAGTACCATCTCCCGAAGCCAAAAGATGAGGAGATGTTTCACGGAATTGAGAAAGATACAAGTCCGAGCATTTCAAAGACTTCCTGTTTATAAAACAAAACTTGTGAGCAGGAGGAGAGTTTGGTCTAAAAGCAAACAAATCAAAGTTAATTACCCAGGAGTCTTAATCTGTTCCCAAAAATCCTTATTTTCATATGTGTATAGTTGCTTTTTTCCAGCAAGTGGTGACAATATATCTTGATCTAGCCTCACAAAATCTGCCGGAACAGACCTTGTAGCAGATTGGAAGTGGCTGTAGATGCTAGCTGCCAGGTTTAGTAAAAATTCAAGTGATCAAAAAACAAAGCATGTCTAGGCCATTAATGAAGTACTCACAAGTCTCTCTCATTTGGTTGTATACTCCTTCAATGGCTTTGAAGATATCCGAGGTAAACACATAGACACCACAGTTGATCAAGTCACTCACCTGCATCAGTAGTGAAAGCTCGATAAGCTTAACAATGTCCATAACCAGTGAGGGAAATAAGTAAAGCAGGAAACTTCTTACGAAAGTCTCTGGTTTCTCTGTATAATGCAAGAGTTCTTTAGTATCAGGATCAGCTATCAACTCTCCAAATTGGCTTGCTGCTTCTGCAGAAACCTGTAAGCAAGAAGAGGATATTCAGGAACCCTTGATCTTTATTTCTGTTTCTTGTGAACAAAGTAAAAGAAACCGAACCTTGATTACTAGCATAGTTCCAATCCCACCATATCTACGATGTGCGTCTACCAAATATCGTTTCAAGGTTAAGAAAATGAAAATGATAGAAGCAGAAGAATCAAGAATGAAAAGCGAGATTACCGAGAATGTCTTGGAGAGGGAAAGAACAGCAAACATCACAGTTTAGGAGGAAAACATGCGACTGTTCAAAAAAAAAAGACAACCAAAAGAAGAAGAAGGTGAAACAAGAATAGATATGAGGGAAGAAAGAACAAAGATTCATTAGAGAACAAACCGGTTTTTCTTCCATGATTCTATCGCGAAAGTAATAAAGAGCACCAGCAGAACCATGAGGCTTATCTTCTTTCAAGTATCTAACATAACACTTGAGAAGATTTATAAACATTGAACCAAACCAGCAAAAGACACACAAGTGATATGAACTTACCGCACTGGGATTTTTAGCTCGTTAGATATGGAAGAGACATACAAAGCAAACTCTCTTTCCTCGTAAAACCCAATCAGAAAAATCTGAGCCAGATTTGATATCTGCCCACCAAACACATAAACACAAACATTATCAAAACTAAAGTATTATCAAGAAAACCTCACAATTTGGAGATGACAGATTCACAATTCTCAAAGTTGACAACTTTCCAAGCAAAGTTGAGATTACAAATCATACAGAAAGAAAAAAAAAGCTGTTCTCTAAAAAAGCAAACACCTGTTTGCAAGCAGAGATAGGATGATGAATCATTGGCTGCCCAGCCAAAGGAATCAGCGGCTTTGGCGTATTGAAAGATAATGGGCGAAAACGAGTTCCTAAATCGATCAGCATTCAATAAAACAATCAAAAATTCAGTTTCGTTTGATAACTACAAGTTGCGATCCAGTAAGAACGAAAATCGAATAGATGTTGTTTACCTTTGGTCGGACCTCCGACCATGATCACGGCGACGACTTTCTCTTCCGACATCTCGACGATCGGGTTTTGTGAAAGGTTGTAAAGTAGAAACAGACAAATTGACTTTGAAGGTCAAACTTAAGAGCACGTTGGTTTTTTTCAGTTTGTCTTCTTTTATGGCTTACAAAAATGAGACCATGAACTGAAAAAACGGAACGGAACTGAGCGTGACCTGACAAGAAAAATAAGGTGCACTAGATGGTTGCCCGCACATTTACGGGTATAAATAATAATACATTTATATTAATATGAAATTATCACATTACATTTATTTATTTTTTTAATTAAAAACAAAACATTTTCTATTGCAAATTTCTCTTATTTCTCCAAATTTTCCTATTTTTCTCCTATAAATGATTTATATTTTCTTATGAATAATCTTAAAATTCAGATAAAATATTTTTGGAAGCTATAATAAATAATCTTTATTTTTTAAAAAAAAATTATAAATAATTTATCAAGAATATATGAACTTTATAAGACATTAATATTTTGCATATACTTATATGCGAATATAATTCTGTATGTAAAATATAAAATTATTAAAATAATTAATATATAAATAGTTTCGTTCATTATATTTTGTAGTTTATAACTATAAAATATTTGTTTAAGCATTATTTCTTTCTATAATTTTAATAATATCTTATCATAAATCATTATTTATAGCATCATTTAGATTATTTGGTAACTGATATTAATTATTTC
The DNA here is from genome assembly GCA_905132885.1 of Moricandia moricandioides. Taxonomy (NCBI): domain Eukaryota; kingdom Viridiplantae; phylum Streptophyta; class Magnoliopsida; order Brassicales; family Brassicaceae; genus Moricandia; species Moricandia moricandioides. The sequence continues at coordinate 45,680 of CAJHQQ010002201.1, forward strand.
TAGTTTTAATTTTATTTTTAGATCTAATTACAATAAAATTAATTAAAAATCATAGACTAAGCAAATTTTAATATTTTTATAACTCAAGGTATTTATCGACACATAAAATTTGCTTAGTCAATAATCGACACATAATCAAAATCCACTTAAATAACTTCCCGTTTAATATATGATTTCAATTTTTCTTTTATGTGCTCTTATAAAAAAAAATTAAAATTGTGATAAAATGATTTTGGGAGCCATAACAAATAATTTTTAATTTTTTTGAAAAACCTTTATAAATAATTTATAAATTATATATGGACATTATAAGACATTAGTAATTATTATAACACACTTTATATGAATCTAATTCTCTATACTTTATATAATTTCTATTAAAAATATTTATTATTCTATATAGTTTATAAATATAAAAAAAATAATTAATTAAACATTATTACTCTTTCTATAATTTTGACAATTAGTTACCATAAATTTTTGTTTGTATTATATCTTTGAGATTATTTGGCAAGTGATATTAATTGGTTATATACTTACCTTTTATTTTAGATCTAATTAAATAAATAGAAAATAAAAATCATCAGCCAATCAAATTATAACAATTTTTTCGAGACTTTACCAATGATTGACACATAAGCAAAATCCAATAAAGTGACTTCTCAATTTATATAAGAGGATTTGCTAAAAAGAAATACCAATGATAGCTTTTAAAAAAATTTATCACAAAAGAAAAAGAAAATTATCACCAAAATAGTTTTCAAAATAGAAACTTTTATACCTTTTGAGTTAATTAATATAGACTTAGAGTTTAGAGCTATAGGATGGGAGTTTGGAGTTAAGATTTAATTTTTTTTTTTAAAAAGGTAAAAAATATTAAAATTTTAAATAAAAAATCTATTTCAATCATTTTTTCCTTAAAAGCTATTTGATGACAAAAACTTAAAAAAGATTATTTGAGAGATTTTCCCAAATAATAATGATCAATAAAGATTTTATTAAGGGTATAAATATATATTTATATCCCTAGGGTTAACTAATCTAAACTTATAGCTTATAGTTATAGGGTGGGTTTGGAGGTGGTTTAAAATTAAAATTATAATTTTCAAAATAATAAGACTATTTTATTCATTTTTTTCTTGAGTGTTATTTATGAAAAAAAATGACTATTTAATAGAATTGCTCTTCACTAAATGTATATCCCTTATATATTAAAAGAGAACACTACAATATTTGAAGCATGACATGTGTCGTTATGAAAATAATTTTTGAGAATCCTTAGAAAAATAAGTTGGTCTATCTAAATATAAATTATAATTTTCATTAGATTAACCATAAAATCGCTTATTAATCTAAAAAAATCATTTTTCATTTTTTTCTTAAATAAAAGTTATGAAATTACCTAATGTGATTATAATATAGATACAAAAATATTTATTTTCAATAATAAAGATTTTCTAACAATTTTTATACCCTCTATCATTTTTGTTTAAATCTTTGTCATTAAAATAAACTACACAATTTCATTAACCATAGTAAAAATTTAGATTTTTTTCTTTATATATTGTATTTTAAATTTTAAAAAAGGAGTATAAATTATTAAACTGTTAAAAATCTCACATAAGTTTTGGTGATCAATGATTTGTTTCTATAATAAGATACAAATGATTATAAAACTACATGAGTAAGAAATATCTAATAGGAGTATAAATCTTTTAAATTAAACTATATACCATATAAAAATACATAATTATATTTTCATATTTGCATTTAAATAATATTGAGGATTTAATATTTTAATTTTGAAATTTGTATTGAATTTTTAAAATAATTATAAATTACTAAAAATATTAAGCATCCGGCGTTGAAATCTTTTATCAATATTTTGTTATAAAAAGATGATGATAATCATAAACATATAAAAATATATTATATATCTATATTAGTATCATTAAATTTAATTATATATCAAATACAATAGATAAAATTATTATTTTTAATTTATTTACCATAAATAATCGTTAATAAACAAAAGTGATTGTTTGATTTAGATATGCATGCCAATTTAATTATATAGGTAAAATGTTACTGATTAATATATATATATATATATATATATATATATTATTTTATAATATATAAAAGCATAAAATAAGTAATGATACATAAATATAATTTGTATAAAATATTTATCTCGTGTAAGACGCTGATTTTAACCTAGTATTATATAAAGTAAAATAAAGTAGGAAATTATTCATGATACTACAATCATAAAATAAAACAATAAAACCAGAAGAACGTATCAAATATAATGTGTTATTGATCAATATAGCATAATTACAATGTACTGGTTCGAAAATCCTAGTTGAAAAAAATCTTAGTTTTAGCTAGCTGTTTCTATAGTGGAAATATATGTATACTTCCTTATCTAAAATATAAAAAAAAATTCCCCTTAGTAAAATCTTTCCCTTTTATCCAAATGGAAGAAGAAATATGACATGTAAGTCGAAACACGTTTGAACAGGAAAATAAGGCTAGTGTCGTGCTTTAAGTAGAAGGACTTGCTCCAAGAATTAGTTATTTCTAATAATTCGCCTTTTATCTTATGATTCTGTGAATGAGGTTAGGAGATAACCTTTGCTTTTTGACTGACCGGAATCATACATTTGTAGCAAGTTTGTGGGTGATGCGAGGAGCAAATCGTTGTTTATTAGAGTTTACAGGATTATCTTGACATAGACCATATGGAAATTTGGTAGGAGATTCATTGTGAAGGCTCATGATGATATAAGAGATTGGGTTCTCTTAAGTTGTTTGGTACAGATTCATGTATCATCATGTGATCTTGGTGGACTCGTGGTCTCGGATTTGCATTATACTGGTCTACGGAATCCTTCTTATGGCACATGGCCTTATGGCGTGTGTCCTTATGAGCACGTGGTCTAATCAGCTGGTAAGAATCATGTGATCTAGATAGTACATGGTTGGACCAAATAGTAGATCAGTTGATATGCTTCATGAACATGGAGTCTTTCTGCTAATTAGCAGGAAATCATGGCCTGTACCAGTAGACGATCTCACAAAAGGCTACAGTGGAGAGATATTTTTATCTGGTTGCCGATGATCACGGAGATCTGTCTGAGTCATCATGAAAAATTATTTTAAAATTTTGCTTTCATGTCGTATAGGAAGAAATGCTTGACGCTAGAAGAAAAATATTGTGGAGATAAAAAAAAAATCATTTTTACCATAAATTTGATATTATTTTTTAAATTTATTTTTAATGGATGATTATCTTCAATTTTTGATGAAAATATGTTTAATTATTTTTTTAAATATTTATAAAAAAAAATTAGAAACTCAACCTCATCCATTGAACACTAAGCCCTAAAAAAAACTCAAATATTAATATATTTTTGATAATGTGTATTTTTGCAAAATAATATTTAACTTATGCTATTCTTTATAATTTCTGTTTTATATATTAGAAAGATCTTTTGTCGAACTAGCACATCGTGGAAAAAGATATTCACAGAATATGTTACTCAAACACCCTTCTTCGGACTTTGGTTGTCAAAATACATTCGTGGATGTCTTTAGGATGCAGAACTTTGCTCAACTCCAATGAGTTTCAAAGAGTATTCCATGATATCTTTGTATTGAGCAACTTCTTTGATTCTATGCAACTTCAATGTTGATGTAAAGAAATGCGGAGCAAAACAGCTATTTTTGTAATTTCCACCTTGACATTTTCGTCCGTCTGAGTAACTCTTTATTATTTCATCCATGTTTTCGTTCAAGTATAACACTAACTCTGTTTTACAGACATGTTGATATCTTTACAGAAAGAAGGAAACATCACGCCATGACAAATATTAACCAATCACTGCAAATATTCAAGTATACTTTTCAGTGATTTCCAATAGACAAGCATATAGCTCTTGAGACTTGGAGAACATTGGCATATGATCTCCGGTCTTTAATCTCCATTACTTCTTTCGGTGGAAAGTCGCTTATTATCAATCGCTGATGCTTCTTCTCATGTACTAAGTTATCCTCTCCACATATGATGTACACACATGTAACCGATCCATACCCTTCCTCACTTTTTCCTGCAAGATTGTCTGTAGCCAAAGCCAGGTGCTCCCTCACCAACAATTTCGCCAGTTCAAGATTCTAAGTAGAAGATTGGACTGTGAGGTTACTAGCAATCTCATTTGTGATGAAAAGAGAGGTCCGAAAAGAATAGTATGTAAACCATATACTACTTTTGTAAGAATGTAACCTCCAACAAAATGCAAATGTAAAATAAACTAAATCTTTGTTTCACATAACTTTTGGAAATCATTGGTGGGCAAGGTTGATGTAGACACAATTGCGTAAATTAAGGTATCTAAGGTGAGGACAATTCTCAATAATGGCGTTTAAGCCGATGTTTGTTAACCTATTCCCTACAAGCTGGAGGTGGTGAAGACCAGGCATTGTTTTAGCAATTGCCAAAGCATCATCATCACACTCGTTGTCCTTGTAATAGTAACCAACATTGTTTAGCTTCAGAGTCTTGAGAAGTGGGCAAGAAAGGCCTATAGCTTCCAAATCCAATTCCATAAAATAGAATTGCGAAAGTTCAATGTGTTCAAGCAATGTGAGCTTCGTGACTGCTTCCAAAAGTCCCATACCCGTTATTTGATAGCACTCAGTAAGTACAAGTTGTTTCAGGTTACGTGACCTGCACTCAAAGTCATATAGCATGAAACAAACTATTATTGCAACCACCACTTGGACAAGACAAGATTTTGAGAGTTTTAGGGTTTCACCTGTCGGCGATGTAGGCGAGGAGAGAATCGGTGCCGAAGCAGTCAATGTTGATCTCCAGCAAGCCGCTCTGGCTTAGATCAACGGCGCGACGGCACATGGCCTCAGCGGTAAGATAATAATCGAGTTTTCCCATGTCGATTTTCCTCCACATCAAGGGGTCTTGACAGACGCGTCGCCATGATCTGCACACGTTCCGAGCGTTTTCTAATCTATCAGGCACGTTAAGGCGGAGCAGAATCGAATATATCAGCTCCAATGGAAGCTCCTCCCAGTTTATAAGTTTTGCGTCTTTCATCTCATTGGAGGTAATGATTGTGACTTTCTGAATCCCTCTCTAATTTATAATTAATTCCCTCATTGATAAAACTAAATTTACGGAACAAACCCAATTATTATAATGAATATTGGGCCTAAGCCCATGATTATTTAATCCTTTTTGAGGAAAGAAAAAAGGAAATAGAAAATGAGACAAAAAGGAAACCTTGGAATTTAACTGTGACCGTTGAAATCTCCCTCAACTATAAATAAAGCTTCTAACTCTTTCTTCTGATTTACAAGTGTGTTATTAGGGTTAAGGATGGCTCACAGATTAGCAACATGGTCGAGTTCTTTCTTCATCGAGTTGTATGAGATTGTGAATGATCATTCATTGGATGCAATCATCTCGTGGAGCAACAACTGTTTCATCGTTTGGGATGTCGACCAGTTTTGCACAAAGATTCTGCCCAAATCTGTAGAGTTCGGCAGGAATTTCTCACAGTTTGTGTCGGAGTTTCGGTATCATCGGTTTCAAAGAATCGGTCGGTTCGAGTTCGTGCATGAAAACTTCGTGAGAAGTCGACCTTGTCTTTTGAAGAGGATGGTGTAAGCTCAAGAATTTTGAGCTTCATAGGTTGAGCATTGATTCGTGTTCGTGTGTTACACATGGAAAATGAGGTGTGACACACGTTGTTGTTGCAGGTGGAGCATTGGTTCGTGTTCGTGTGTTACACATGGAAAATGAGGTGTGACACACGTTTCGGAGAATAAAAAGGAGACATCAAAGATGTGATGATGTGAAATATTTTCATATGTTTGGTTGACGAAATATGCTTTAAATAAGCATATTAAATCACAAATTGGAAGATTTGGTGATGCTAAAATATAGGAGATAATATATTAGATAATAGGAAAATATTATTTGATATATATCTTGGTTTTTCCTAGAATTAGAGGAGATGGAATTAGAATCTAAGTTGTCAAAGCCTATTCAAAACTCAAGAGTTACAGTTGAAGAAAACATCCAAAGAGCTCCAAAACTTGAAGAATCTATTCACCTAATGATTCAGAAACTTGAAGAAACCATGAATCTTTTGTTTAAGATGTCCAATGACACACTGCCTAGAGAAGAAGAAAGACATAAAAAGCATGAAGTGGTGTGCTTTAATTGTCATGGTATTGGACATGTCAAAACAGTGTGTCCATCATTCAAGAGAAAAGAAATCAAGTGTAATGGATGTAATGGTTATGGGCACATAAAGTCAGATTGTGTGAACACAAAGAAGATGAAGATAAAGAGAAGTTACACTGATAAAAAGTCAGAAAGAGAAGCAGATGCTCTCAATTTCGTGGCTCTTCATGGAGTTGTGGGATCTGAAAAAGACATCATTGAAGGTGAATCTCGTACGTCATGTGTGTTACACACCAATTCTGATGCGTCACACAGTGATACAGAAAATGATTTAAATGCAGATCTTTTTGCTGAGTATCAGATTCTTTTTGGTCAATTTGCTAAACTCAGTGAAGAAAACATGCAACTCATCAAGGATAAAGTTATACTAAAAGCTCAAGTCAACACCCTAGAGATGGAACAAACTGGTACGAAGGGCGAATCAAAGTGTATGGTGACAGAGAATGATGATGAAGACGAGCTTCAGTCTCTTAAAAGAGTTATTACAGAGAAAAATCGAGTTCAACAGGAGTCTGAAGTAAAGTTTCATGAGATGAAACAACTGTTAAATCAAGAACTTGAGAAGAGTCAGCTTTTGGAAAGACAACTTACTGAGAACTACAAGAAAGTAAGAATGTTAAACACTGGTTCAGCTAGTTTGGATCATATGCTATTGGTTGGTCAATCTCCCAAAATCAATTGGGGTTTGGGTTACAAAGGCACTACTTCACAAGATCAAGATCATGACAAGGCTGAAGGGATAAAGTTCATAAAAGCTGCAGAAAAATCTGATGATAAACCAAAAGATACATCACAACAAACTAGCATATCAGTAGCTGCAGAACCATCAAAACCAGTGTCAAAAACGAAGAAGAAGGCATATAATGGATGTTTGTTCAGTGGAAAACAAGGTCGTCATAGAACTGGTTCTCAAATGGTTGATAAAAATGAAGGAAAGGATGAAACTCAAGCAAACAATGTGACATCAAAGGTACAAGACATAAAAGTTGTTGCTAAGCGAAGGAATGATCACTTTTGTGGCAAGATCGGACGTAATGTTGCCTACTGTTATGCTCGTAGAAATCAGATTGAGCAAGCTTGGAGGATGAACTTTTGTTATGTGGAACCCAGAAGGTATGGACAGATATGGATAGCTAAGAAGGATCTGTATCCTAAGTTTACGAAAGGTGTGTCACACAAGCATACCAATGTGTCATACACTCGGATTGGAAATCAATATGCTGAAGCTGAAGAACCAGTTCGATGGACTTCTACTAGAAGACATTGAGAGTTTTGATGGTCCAACAAGTATCATGAAGTTTTTCACAGAGTTTTTTACTCAAGCAGGGGGAGATGATACTTGATTCAGGGGGAGTTCAAGATAAATACTTTGAAGAAATGTATGATGCATATTGTGGTTAGAGGTTAGTGAGCTTGAGTTCTAAAACTCAGTGAAAAAGGGGGAGAATGTAAGCTCAAGAATTTTGAGCTTCATAGGTTGAGCATTGGTTCGTGTTCGTGTGTTACACATGGAAAATGAGGTGTGGCACACGTTGTTGTTGCAGGTGGAGCATTGGTTCGTGTTTGTGTGTTACACATGGAAAATGAGGTGTGACGCACGTTTCGGAGAATAAAAAGGAGACATCAAAGATGTGATGATGTGGAATATTTTCATATATTTGGTTGACGATATATGCTTTAAATAAGCATATTACATCACAAATTGAAAGATTTGGTGATGCTAAAATATAGGAGATAATATATTAGATAATAGGAAAATATTATTTGATATATATCTTGGTTTTTCCTAGAATTAGGGGATAACTTTTTTTTCTTTTTTCGATATGCTAATTCTCACAGAAACACAAAGGGGATTTTGGGGTTTCAGAAAGTGAGTGATTTGTAGACATAATCAACAGGGGTTGGTTCACACAAGTTGGGGTGTGTTAGGAATTGATCCGTGTCGAGTCGTGTAATTCAGATCAAACAAGTCCGTAAGAAATTGTGTAAAGGATTTCTAATAAAAGAGATACGTGTTTTTGGAATTAGTTTGTGCCTTGTGGTTTCGCTGGATCTCGATTCTACAGATGGTGCCGAGCAAAGCTTGGAACGACAAGTTTGGTGGTAAACTCAAAGTGAAGAGAGACAAAGCCAAAGCAAGGAAAGTTAGAGCTAAAGTTACTCGTCTCCTGGAGAATTTACAAATCTGATCTTTCTTTATATGTGTAATGAAACTTGGCATCTTCAGAAACAATATTAGTTCTGTTCTATTTTTCCAATTCAGTAGATGTTTATATGATGATGATGATCTGCTTATCATGTCTCCAAATCTTTGATTCTTATTAGTTTTCTTAGCCTTGTGGTTGTATTCTGTGCCTTGAAATTTGTTATAGTTTTACTCAAGTTTCGATCGAGTTGAAAACGGAGAATGATAGATAGTTGTAATGGTAAAACAGATCATATAAATCTCACTATTGCGACTGAGACAACAAGTAGCCAGTCTCTCGAGGAACACGAAAGATTGTGATCCCATCATGAAGCAATTTGGTATAATACATCACCAATCCTAGTGATAACATGATGGGTTCAAAATGTATTAAGATTCTGTATTTAAAAACCCAAACTCGTTAACTTCAGGCCCATGTTTCTATATTCAGACTCAACGGCACAACCGATCTTCGTTTCTTACACCCTAACAATTACATCACTGTCTGGTTATAAGCCCTAGCTGTTGTGTCGAAACAGAGCTCTTCTCTCAAACTCGCAGAGAGTAAGTTCACCCTTTGTTTTTTTTCCCGTTTTGGGTTTAGAGAAAGATGAAACCTTCTCAAAAGAAAGCTCGCAAACTCAAAAGACAATCTGCGGAGAACGCCACCGGCGAAGTTAAAGAAGCCTCCGTCACACATCTGAATGAATCTCCGTCCCCTGAGCCAGCGGAAACCAACCCATCTCCGTTGCGGCTCAACCGCGGGAGAGGCCAAAAGCGCCGACTGAACAACCCATCTGAAACCACAGAGCATCGCGGCCAGAGGTCGTCTCTTCCTCATCACCACTCTGATTGCAACAACAATGGGATGGTGATTGTTTCAGCAGCGGCATCGGAGTCGATACCTGCTGCTCCGAGCTGGGAGACTGTGGTTAAAGTAGCGCCTTCGATGGACGCTGTGGTGAAAGTCTTTTGTGTCCACACTGATCCGAACTTCTCTCTGCCATGGCAGATGAAACGACAGTACAGCTCCGGGAGTAGTGGTTTCATCATCGGAGGAAAAAGGGTTTTGACGAATGCACATTCCGTTGAGCATCATACTCAAGTAAAGCTCAAGAAACGTGGCTCTGACACAAAGTATCTAGCTACGGTCTTAGCCATTGGAACTGAATGCGACATTGGTATGAATCTCTTGTTTGTGTTGCAATGGAACAGTTTCTTGATTGTTTTTGTTTTTGGGAATATTTGCAGCGTTGTTGACAGTTAGTGATGATGAGTTTTGGGAAGGAGTGTCTCCTGTAGAGTTTGGAGATCTACCTGCTTTGCAAGATGCTGTAACTGTTGTTGGTTATCCAATTGGTGGAGACACAATCTCTGTCACAAGCGGTGTTGTTTCTCGGATGGAAGTACTGTCTTATGTACATGGCTCCACCGAGCTTTTGGGCTTGCAGATTGATGCGGCTATTAACTCTGGGAACTCTGGTGGTCCTGCGTTTAACGACAAGGGGAAATGTGTCGGCATTGCGTTTCAGTCGTTGAAACATGAAGATGCTGAGAACATTGGTTATGTCATACCAACACCAGTGATTGGGCATTTCATTCAAGATTATGAGAAGCATAATAAGTACACAGGTACTTAAGTCTTTGTTGTTTTCTTATCTCTACTACATGTCTCATACTTGTACTGTTTTAGGCTTTCCTGTGATTGGGATTGAGTGGCAGAAGATGGAGAATCCAGACTTGCGTAAGAAAATGGGAATGGATTCTCATCAAAAGGGAGTGAGGATAAGGAGAATCGAGCCAACCGCCCCGGAGTCACAGGTTTTGAAGCCCTCTGATATCATCCTTAGCTTTGATGGAGTTAATATTGCTAATGATGGAACTGGTAATGACATTTACTTACTAACATTCATGGAGTGAGCTTCTCTCTGGTTATAACATTGTTTGGACTTTCAGTTCCATTTAGGCACGGAGAACGAATTGGCTTTAGTTATCTTATATCTCAAAAGTACACGGGAGATTCTGCTCTTGTGAAGATCCTGCGTAACAAAGAGATTCTTGAGTTCAACGTAAAACTTGCAATCCACAAGAAGCTAATCCCTGCACACATAAGTGGCAAACCTCCTTCTTACTTCATCGTTGCTGGCTTTGTATTTACTACTGTCTCTGTTCCATATCTTCGCTCTGAGGTCTTTTTTGCTCTCTGTATATATCTTCTTACGTTCTCTCTTTCTATCTCACACGCACTGTAGCCATCTCCCACTATATGTTTTTTCAGTATGGAAAAGAATACGAGTATGATGCACCTGTCAAGCTTTTGGAGAAACATCTTCATGCAATGGCTCAATCCGTGGACGACCAACTTGTTGTAGTTTCACAGGTTGGTTTCCTTTTGCACGATCACCATTATTCTTTGCGTTTGATATCGAAATCTCAATATCCATGTATTACTTTCAGGTTCTTGTTTCTGACATTAACATTGGTTATGAGGAGATTGTCAATACCCAGGTTTGAATAAATTGCATAATCATGTGTTGCTTTGTTGATGCTTCCATCAACTCTAAATGGTTTAATCTCTGTCTAGGTTCTTGCTTTCAATGGCAAACCTGTGACAAACTTGAAGTGCTTGGCTGAGATGGTGGAGAATTGTGATGATGAATACATGGAGTTTAATCTTGATTATGATCAGGTATGATGATCTAACTAACTTCATACATCATTCATGACAATTTTTTAGCTAAAACTCTTTTGGTACTTGGTACAGATTGTTGTTCTGCAAACTAAGACTGCAAAAGAGGCAACGTTAGATATTCTGTCCACACATTGCATACCTTCTGCTATGTCTGATGATCTCAAGACTTGAACAAGAAACTGAAACAGAGGTGGAAGAAGAGAGAGAGGGAAAGATTTTGCTCCGTGAAAGGCACACAAAAGCAAATACAGTGTCATGGAAGATAGAGATTTGAAAGCTCAAAGTAGTACTCTTTCGGTTCCAAAATACTTTTGTTTTAAGATAGTGCATAATTATTAAGAAATTTATCTTTTATCTTAAAATATCATTAAAATATTAATTATAAATTATTTAATCAATTACAAAATAGACTAAAATCTTACTTTCTCCAATTAATTGTTATAATTTGATTGGTTAATGCTTTTTTATTTTTTATTTATTTATTTTTTATACATATATTTTGATATATATATATGTATATATATATATATAAATATAAAAAATATTTAATTTTACAGTATATATATAATTAGTTAAATATTACTGTTATAAATTTTATGTTGTTCTCATTCGATTATTTTGGATATATCGTAAATGTAAATACATTTTAAGTGTAAAAATTAAAAAAAATAACATCAATTTATTTTAAATTTATTAAGAAAAAATAAAGATAAATTTGATTATAAATGAAAAGAAAAATATGCAATATATTAATTATTTAATATAAACTTTATAAACACTCGTTCTTATTTTACGTTTATATTGGGACCATATATTTATATAATTTTTTCAAATCTTATTATTTTATCAAATTGTGTCATATTTTACACTAGGCCAACTTAGTACCGGTATAATTTATTAATTTATACTATTTATATATTTATTGAGTATTAATTTATAGAATTTCTACTGTATATACAAATAAAGACCCATCTTCGATTGGGTCTATAGTTATGGTAAGCACTAAAATGATTTCACTTGTATCCAACATCCAACATTCAACATAATGACATATCTTCATGAAAAGGTTTCTTCTTCTGTATTCTGTGCAGGAAACAAAAGCGACTGTTCAGAATCACTTATTGTTTTGATTGCATCCTCTCTTGCTTTGCCCCAAATCACAGTATAAAATCCAAAGCTCAGTATCACTGATCCAACCACACTGCCACAACACATAGATGAAAAAATAATATATGTACTAATCATTGAATCTTATTAAACAACAACCAAAAATCTAGAACTATCTTCTTCAATAAAGAGACACTATAGTTGAAAGTAAGAATATGAAAGATAATGGTACCTCCCAAGGTGAAGTGCATCGCCGAGGAATATAGCAGCCATGGCCACTGCAATGGCAATAGACAATGGCTTGAACAAGGATACATAGACTGGACCCTTCAAGTGCAGACCCCATGTGTGGATAACTGAGCCCAATGATGTATCAAAGAATCCCTGAAACAGAGTTTCAGCTTCAAAGCTTGAGATATGAAGATAAGAGTATGTACTTTAAGAGAGTTATAAAGTTTGATTACTCACCGAGTATATGACTGCAACGAGTGAGACTCCTGGTTTAAGCTTCCAGGAATTCAATTCTCTTTCTGCAAATAGACATACTACCCCTGAGAGTAGCGTTGCACACATGTTGTAGAAAAAGACTACGGTTATTTCTTCAGGGTACATCTCCATGATCTGTGTCTGAAATCACGTATAGCTGCCCAATTTAGCTCAACTTTATGCATTACCAACACACGTAAAACTTCAAGTTTATGTACTACCTGAAGAATAAACCAGACTGAAAGAAGCAAATATTGTAAAGCTAGCAAAAGGCCTCCAATGATCCAACTTGGCTCGAAGGAAGTAAAAGATGCAGCAACAAGAAGCTTTGGGCCTTTATAAAGAACAATAACAAGAGCACCAGATATTGATACTATCGTGCCAATGATTTTAGCCTGTGTTGCAGAGCTTCTTAACATTATTTGTTCCATCCTTTACGAGGAAGTAAAAACCACTTAGCTGATTAGATTGATATATAGCAACACACAAACCTCATTTTCCCAAAAAAAAGGAGAAGAAGAAAGTGGAACCTGAAGAAGACGGCAAGCATGAAGGTGAAAGCTGGTGTGAGGTTGCTTATAGCAGAAGAAAGAGTTGGGGAACTATATTCTATTCCTTTACAACCAGCTATCCGCGACGTGAGGCTGTTGTAGCCAAGTTAGCAAACTAGAAAAGGTAAAGCCGAAGAATAGTATAATAAATCTTGAAACAGTTACCCAAGAAGCGTAAGTAAGAAAATCTTGAAGAAGAGAGGAGACTTGGCTGAAGGTAATCTTCTCTTCCTGTATATGTAAAGTAACGTTGCATATTCTTGAAAAGTATTATATTGAATAAAGAGTTAGTGGAGAAGATCAAGCACCTTCCAAAGATGAGGGAAAGTGTAAATAGGACAAGTGTAGCAACAACATAAGAGTAGAAGACAAAGACATAAAAACTGAATCCTCTCAAAGTCGCAGCTTTGAACAGTGTGGACGATCCGACCGTGGTGCATTCCACTGCGATCATTGCCGCAAAGGGCACAACATCTCGGCTGAAGTACCTCCACCAAGCCACTGTTTCCCTCATGATTCTCAAAAAATCTCTCAAGTTAACTAAGGATTCATGATCTTGGTTATTAACATCACCAGGGTTGTTGCTAGATTTTGTTTTTATTTAAAACCTAGACATTTTTCATTGCAGGAAAAATATCCCAACTTGACCATATACTTCACACCACAAGAAAAATATCTGAATGTTACAAGGACCCACGACAAGGACCTTTGCCCACTATAGGCTACAGTCCTTTCAGCTCAATCATTCAACTAATGAAATTTCTAACTTCCATTTGAAAAAGAAAAATTCTCCTCCAAATATCTTGACTTATAACAAACGCCTAAACTATAGGAGTGGAGGTATACCTCAAAATATTACAAACAAAAAATAACAGAAATCTAAACGTTGTTATATATATAAACATCTTACCAAAAATAAGAAGACATATTAATAAACATGTATGGGGACCATCTTCTAAGAGATCCATATTATTTTTTTGAATGAATTAAGAGATCCATATTTATAAATGAATAATATAATAATTCGACCTTCATCAATCGTACGATGTGTGTAAGTAGCAAAGGTGAATAATGCTCAGAAGCAGCTACAGTTTTTGTTGCAACCTCTCTTGCTTTTCCCCAAATCACATAGAATCCAATGCACAAAATAATTGATCCAATCACATTGCCCACTACACATATATGGTAATAAGATAACTTCTAGTCTTATAGGATAATTCCTACTTATATTGAGATAAAGATGTAGTCATTCAAAGTCCTTGGTGTTTTAGGTTCATACGTTGTATATATATGGTTGTTTGACCACACATATCAAGAGGACATTCTATTCATTCTAATACTCATTATATTTCATGGTTTGATCAATGAACCATTGATAAATCCAAGCTTTTGTTTTGCTTGAATTGAGTTAGAGAGTTCGGTGGCCCATTCGGTGTAGTTATCCCCCCGTAGTAGTACTGAAGTAATAACAGCTCCAGGGTTGTCTGATGGATGTAAGTAGTATGGTGAAGGATCGTTGGTCGCAAGGAGAGTTGTCGAAGATGGAGTCGACATAGAAGAAGTAGATTCCGACATGTTTCTTGAGAACCAAGAATCACGATTTTCGAAAAAAAATTTAGATCTTTTGCTCTGATACCATGAAATAGAATGAGTATTGAATGAATAGAATGTCCTCTTGATATGTGTGGTCAAACAACCATATATATATATATATAACATGAGATCTTTGGTCCTTCACCAGAGCACCAGATATATAGTTAGTATTGAACGAACCACCACCCAAGGAACTAGAACAAGTTAAGAGTTATTATAAACTCGGTAATAAAATTGATAGAACTAGGGATGTTGTCCTGGATAAAAAATTCCAACCCTACCCGAACTCGAAAAGTATCCGCCCATAAAATATCCTACTATGAAAACCCGAATAAAATCTTATACTGTTAGGGTAACCCGAAATCAACTCTCTAATTTTAGAGTTATCCGTGGGTACCTTAATACTTAGTGACATTATGTTAATTTTATATAAAACTAGGTTTTAACCTACGCCATGGTGAAATGAGACAATTTATAAATATTTATTCTATAGATATTTTTTTCTTTTAAATATTTTTAAATAACAAAAAAGATATTTAAATATACTTTAATGGTTTGATTAATTTTAAAATTAAAGTCAGTTCAAGTATGTTATTCTTACTGAAACTTGAAATTCAAATGGTTATAGATTTTACAAAAAAATATATAATTTAATTTAGACTATATATATATATATAATTTTTTAGTTTGAATATCTATTAATGAGGTTTTCTACGCATATGATTTATGATAGTTTATATATTGTTGTAACAAAGTCTTAAATCATTGATCACAAATTTTTAATGTGAAACTATCAACAATTTTAGTAATTTATAATCATTTTAAAAAATTCAAAATATAAAAATATGCAAAATTCTAAAAATTTTATTGTATGGTTAATGTGATTTTATAATTTATTTTAGTAATATAACATTAAAATGATATAATATATAAATTGTTATCAAAATTCACTATCCAAAATCATTAATTATCATATATATTTTAAATTATACACCCTCCGTTACAAAATAATCCATACTTTAGAAAAAAATTAAGTTTCAAAAATATGTATTTTTTACCTTTTCAATGTAACTTTTACTAGGTAATAGTATTAATTATAAATTTCAAAAAAATTAATTGTACGTATTGAAATTTCATTGGTTAAAAATTATGGAAAATAGTGAATTACAAAAAATTATACATTTAATACTAAGATTTAATATTTTTATTAATATGTATAAAAAACCTAAAACATGTTACATTTGAAACAGATGGAGTATTAGATAATTTCATACCTTTTAGTTAAGAAAATATGGAGGTTATTTAATGTGTTATGCGAGAAGGGATATGTTGATGACACATTAGTCTTTTTGTTAGAATAATTGTGGCGACAACATGTCAACGATTTTTTGTGAAAATCATTGCGGTGACGACACATCATCATTGCTCTCTAAAAATGCTTTTCAAATAATATATAGGAGATTATACATATGAGAATATTACTTTTACAAACTAAAACTTGGTTTGAACATATAAATTGACAACCAAATAAACCTCTCTTAGTAGTTAACTAGATTTTGACTCGTGCAACCGCCCATGTGTTTAATATAATTTATATATTTATGGATATTTATTTTTATATATTAGTGGCATATAATTTTAACTTAACCATATATTTAAATTTTATATAAACATTTCAAGTATAATAATTTTATATATTACATCTTGTAATTAATCACTTGTTTTAAGCCGTCACATGTATGTATTGCTTCTTATTATATATTTGTCCTATTAAAATTGCATTTGATTATTAAAAGAATCAATATATGCATGAAAGAACATATTTTTTTTTAGGGTTTCTTACACACACTTCAAAGTTCTATATTCCCCTTAGCATTTTTATGTTTATTTATGTAAAATAAAATATTCTTATATGTATAAAAGTTTAAAATATTTAATTTTTATACATATATAGTATAGTGTGTTAACCCGTTTAGCTAATATATTAAATTTTTAACATAAATATTTCTATTTTTGAGAATAATATATATTAATATATCAATTGAATATAATTTTATCATATTTGGTTCAGTATAATAATTTTTAAATATGATAGATTATGATTATAAAATGAATAAAATTATGATAAAGTTTTTATTTTTCATTTAACAAATATTAACTGAATATCTATTAATGTATAATAATATTTTATTATTAATTACGAAATCAGTGATATTTATATAACATTTAAAAATTGAGATATTGTTAAAAAAAATTCAGCAAATGTGTTAGAATTTAAGAAATATATATATTAATTTAAAATGAAGATATTATGATTAAATTTATACATATTTTATATTACTAGTTCAAGGAAATACATTTATAAATTTATAGAGAATGTTCAAAAAGTCACATATGAAAAAATCATGACTTCTATTTTAATAGTATAGACAGAGAAATAGATACCTTTAGCATAATCAGCTTATGAAGAACTTATCAACTGAAGCTTTTACTTCAAAACATGAATTCCCATCCTCCCCCCACCCCAAGCTATGCACCATTTGCATTATTCTATTAACTTAAAACCAATCCTTTCAAAAGTAAAATCTTCATAAATTAGAATTCGTGGAAAATGTGAAATACTTAAATTTATATAAAAAAATGTGGGGGAAATAAAAAAGATGCAGGGCACTTTGTGTGTTTGGCTAGCCAAACGCGGGCTGATTCATAGATCGTTGGGTTTCGATTACCGAGGAATAAAGACTTTACAAATAAAGCCCAAAGATTGACATTTCTATTGCTGTAATTTTATATGTATATGGTTACAATTATTTACATTCCCAATGTGCCTATGATGCAATTTTTTTACAAATCAATAGTATAAGGTTATCACTTACATCGATCCTACAAGTCCTCGTCTCCAACGACGTGTGTAAGCAGCAAAGGTGAATGCTCAGAACCGGTACCAGCTACAGTTTTGGTTGATTCCTCTCTTGCTTTGCCCCAAATTACAGTGTAGAACCCAAAGCACAATATCATTGATCCAATGACACTGCCCACAAAACAAAATTGGTGAAATCTAAATCAGTTATTACTTTATCAATAAGTTTATTAGATAGATAAAATTACATGCTAGGAATGTGGAAAATGAAAGATAGGGTACCTCCCAAGGTGAAGTGCATCGCCGAGAAATATAGCACCCATGGTGACTGCAATCGCAATAGACAAAGGCCTAAACAGGGATATGTAGACTGGGCCTTTCAGATGTAGGCCCCATGTGTGGGTAAGGGCGCTAAACATTGAAACAAAGAATCCCTGAGAATAAAGTGTTAGCTATATTAGGGATAAATGTCCACATTAAAAATTGGAAGGGATAATAAGTAATTATAAGATAGATGAGTAATTGGTTTTAGTTTGGAAACACATTGACCTAACATGGTATCAGATCCTGATCCAAACAGTCCAATTAAATATCGATCCAGCCCAAACCGGCTTTCGATCCTTGTCCAAATATTTCAGGATTGATGTTCAAAGAGCTATCATCTCGATGGAACATATTAAGAAAAAATGTATCACATCAAAAATTGGAAAGAATGATAAATAATATATAAAATAAAAAGACATCACCAATTGGTTTTAGGTTGGAAACTCATTTAACTTAAAAAGTTGATTAGCTTATTATAACATCCATCTTCAAGTCTTAGTTGATGCTCACCGAGTATATGATTGCAGCGAGGGAAATATCTGGTTTAAGAACCCAAGAAGTCACGTTGCTTTCCAAAAATAAACACACGGGTGCTGAGATTAACGTTGCAAATAAGTTGTAGAAGAAGACTACTCTGATTTCTTCAGGGTATGCCTCCATAACCCGAGTCTGAAACCAGATACAGCCACCGAATTTAAAAAGAGCTTCATGTATCAATAACACCTAGAGTATTTCTAATGAACTTTTTTCAAGTGTCTATACCTGAAGTATATACCAGACTGATAGAAGAAAATACTGTGAAGCAAGCAATAGGCCTCCAATCATCCAACTTGAATCGGAAGAAGTTAAATGCTGTTCAAGCGAAATGGGTGGAGATGATGGTGTAAAAGATGCACCAGAGAGAACCTTTGGGCCTTTATATAGCACAATTACTAGAGCACCAGATATGGATAGTATTGCGCCAATGATTTTAGCCTGACTAGCAGAGCTACTTAACCTTACTTGTTCGATCCTTTAGGAGACACCCAAGGAAGCAGAACTAGTTAGAAGCAGATAGTAACAAACAGACCTCACATACACTCAGACTTGTAACTAACCACTGGGAGCCACGTCTAGATTACTAGTCTCAGAACATTAGAAGTAAACCCACAAAAGCTAAAAGGCTTCAGATTTCGTATGGTTAATAACTGTGGAATATCCTTGTTTCATTTTCCAGGCAACATTCTCAAAACAGAGAAGAAAGAGAACAAGGTAAAACCTGAAGATAACGGCGAGGGTGAAAGTGAAAGCTGGCGTAAGGTTGCTGGTAGCAGAAGCGAGAGTAGGAGAACTGTATTCTATACCCTTACAAGCAGTTATCTGCGACATGAACCTGTTCCATACAAGTTAACAAAACAAAAACCTGAACAACCGTTTAATTTATAAGCAGGTGTGTATTATATATTACCCGAGAAGCCCAAGTATGAAAATCTTGAAGAAGAGAGGAGACTTGGCTGGAGGTAAACTTCTTGACCTGCATATATGCAAAATTATATTATTTTTTTCTTTTAATAACTAGAAGGTTCGGGCCGAAATCTTAATTTCTCCAGACCCGAAACCATAGCATGTAATATTGATTTTGTCTCAGCTATCACTTAAACTGGAGATCTTTGACTTAATGGTCCGGATCCTTTCCAGTTGAGCTAATGAACTCTGATTATGCAAAATCAATTCAATGTTCCTGAAAAGAGCATACCGGGAAAAGAGAGGATGAAGAGATCATGTACCTTCCAAAGATGAGGGAAAGTGGGAGAAGGAGAATTGTCGAAACAAGATAAGAGTAAAAGACAAAGACATAGAAGCTCAATCCTCTTAGAGATGCAGCCTTGTACAATGTGTTCGCCCCAACAGTGGTACACTCCACCGTAAACATGGCGGCAAACGGCAGAACATCTCTGCTAAAGTATCTCCACGCCACTCTCTCTTCTCTTGCTTCTCTCATCACTGATCTCTTGGTATCTCAAAAACTCTCTGGAGTCAAAGCTAATGGTGTTGGTGGGTTAATTAGCTCCACCACGATTATTTTATTCAGAAACCAAGATATTTTCAGTGATGACATAAATAAATATATAAACTTGACCAAATACTTCACACGACGAGAATCGTATTTGAATATGCTTGGGACCCACGATAAGTAAGTTTTGCCATTTTAATGTCGAAATATCTTGAGAGACAAATCTTCAGAAAGGTAATATTTTGATCAATTTTCTTTCTTTTACCTTCTGTGGCAAGTAACTTCATGATACAGATAAGCAAAGGAGCACAGGGACGAGCTGCAGAGTGCCACGTTGGATAACAACCTTAACAGTTTTAACGACTACGAACACTGTTTGTTATAAGAACATAGTAGCGAACAGAAATTAAATTCATTCAGAAAATTGTAAACATTCTATATTCGGCTTCATTCTTGAATTCTCTGTAAATCTCATAGTGTCAAGCTTCCTTCTACCACTGGAACTTGTATTATTGTGAGTGTAGAATTGGTGTTTAATGAACATTGGATTCTCGGTTGTACTGTATCGAAGTTATCACCTTAGGAAACTCTTCCCACGTTATTCAACTGAGTAATCCGGATATAGAGAGAGGTAGAATGTTCTCCAATACAACTATTCTGGTATTCTGCAGTTAAAAGGGGATTGAAGAAAGCAAGAGGAGGTCGAGAAGGTGGAGACGTTTTGCCAGGCCCGGCCCAAATAATACTAAGACCTTGTGCTAAATTAAAAATATTTCCCAAACTTTACCTTTTTTTTTTTGTCAACTCTTGCTTTCATTATAGCTTAAAAGCCCATAGGCTAGTTTACAAGTAAATTAAACCCAGACGAAGCCCAATTCCTTAATTTACAAACCCCAACTCTTAGAATTTGCATGTGGGACACGTGGTGGAAGACGTGGCGTTCGTCGTTTCTGGAACCGGGAAGAACAACCTGATGCCATCGCCGGCTGCATGTCAGTCTAAATGTCACCGGTTTCCTTCGCCGTTCAGTTTAATTCACTTGTCTTCTCCTCATCTCTTAGTCGCCATGAATCCAGAGAAAGCCTACTTCAAATCGCCGGAGGTGAATTCCATGAGAAGCTTCAAAAGATACAGCAACTGGACCTTGCCGGAACGTCTCCATAAAAGACTCCAACTAATCTAAATCCATGCTTACTCTTTGTCGCTTCATCAATCTTTTATGTTCTTCACCTTAGAGGAGTCTTCGTCAACATAAACGAAGATTGATTCCTAAACCCGATGAAGAATAGAGCTTGACCAGCTGATACAAACAAGAACTTTCAGGATCAATCGGAGTATCTATAAGCAGAGAGAAGAGAAGCAAAAGGAATCCAGAGTAGCCGGATTTTTATTGAATCAAATCAAATCATGAGATTGGGACATGAAGAACAAATCCTATTTGATCTGAAGTTTATATATAATCGTCAAAACGTAAACGAAAATTCGCCTAACGAAGTTGAAAATCGATCTCCCGATCGAAGATTTACAAAAAAAAAAAACATAAATCTTTTCCTCCTTCTGAAAGATATGGAATTGATAAGAAGAAGGAAAAGAGATAACTTTCTCTCACTAGAGAGCTAGGAGAGAGGGTCTCCCCCTCTCCCAAACTTTACCTATATTGCAGTAACTCTGAAAAATAAGACCTTAATATTTATACTTTTTAGGAAATAAGGCCCTAATTTTTAAAGAAAAATAAAGGACCATGTGCAATTGTTCCTTGAGCACATGTGCCAAGCCGGCACTGCGTTTTGCATATGATGGAATGCTGAATGATTTTATTATGTGTGAGACTACAATATATATACATGGATTACATTAGGTGTAGCTAATGACTATTAATCTTAATGACTACATATCCTTTACACCTTCACTCAAGATGGAGGCAGTTAACGTTGAATGACACCAATCTTGTCATTGATTTCCTTGAACATTGTTTGGGGAATTGGTTTTGTTCGAGCCGCCATCTGATCTCGTGTTGAGAAGTGAGAGACCCGGAGAGCACTCGACTGAATGTTACCACGTACGAAGTGATAATCGAGAGCAACATAATTTATCTTTGAGTAAAATATCGGGCTAGATCCTAGATAAGTTGCACCGACATTATCACAATATATTTCTAGAGCTGAGGCGAGTGAGATGCAAATTCTGGTAAACAAGGAGCAGAGCCAACATAGTTCTGAAGTTATATTGGCAACAGCAGTACTCAGCTTCTGTAGAAGAACCCGAAACAAATTTATGTTTTAAGAGGACTAGGGGATGGGGCCTGCTATCGCTGTAGAAGACGTAGCGTTCGTGGAAATGAAATCATCATCATCATCACCTGTCCATTCGGCATCAGAGTAAGCATGCATATTGAGTGGTGTGTGTAAAACGCCTGAACCGTCGTAGACATATGGTCGACCCACCGGCCAACAATCAAACAAGAACATGATCGATAGACCAACTAACACCTAGTATTATAGATGAGCCAACCGGCCAGCCAACAATCAAACAAGAACATGACTGACCGTCCAATCCAACACCATGGTCCAGAAGAGCTATGTGACATGCTAGGGACAATCCGGTCAGAGTCATAGAACTTACTCCGTGACCTAGACCAGTTCATCCACTAACTCGTCCCGCTAAATCAAGGCTTAAGGCTTTGCAACCCGAACCAAGAGTTAACGATTCCATTAGATCAAGGCCTAAGGCTTTTCAACCATACCAATATCTAATGTTGTGTTAGACCGTCAAATATTAGAGTACTCATGATGTGCATATAAAACAATTACTTTATTAATTCAAGAAATATCCATACAATGAAATAATTTAAGACTGGGCCTGGCCTAATGCCAAATCGAGTCGACACAACACAAATCAAAATACCGTTTACAAAAGACATGAAAATCTACATCGGCGGTCCTAACGTCCAACACCAAGCTATCCGATCATCCTTACTAAAGTGACCTACAAAAAGGATAACATAGTTGGATGAGCAACCTAATGTCACCCAGTGAGCTGGCAGCCTCTACCCAAAAACCTATAAACTAACCCAGACAACGCAAAATAACAATAAATCTAGCATTAGTCAATCATAATTTACTATATAATCAAATTGTTACTAAGTTAGACTTGACCTTTTGCCCTGATCTAAATTCAATTAACGGGAACCTGCATGAAAACATGTCAATAACAAATCTCTAGTTAACCATATATACGCCTGAGTTCAATACTCATGTAATGTTAGACACTTAGACTATATGAGTATCATTAACCGGTCGACCAACAATCAGACAAGAACATGACCGGTCAATCAATGATACCACATAGCTTTCAATATCTACCACCCTTCATAAGAATTCACTCAAACAATATAACAGCCAACTTCAGGTCTATACTAACCAACCAAACACCAAGACTAATCCGGTACCTGTGCCAAAATTAGGTCTTAATGTTAGAAACCTGCAAAACAATCAGTCACCATATTCAACAATAATAAGATACTAACTAACCACGACCCTACTATAACTCGTACACCGTATTTCGGTATTACTCAGACTCTAGGGTTCCATAAACCTCTACGACACTCTAACACAACACAACACTCTAACCCGGGAAATGGCGACTTCGTATTCCTCCTCAACATCAGCAATATCCTATATTCTTACCACAGAGGCTAGAAGAAGGAACTTTCAACCGACTGCAGCCCACAGTCCATTGGGTCACCATGCGACAGCCCACAGTCCATCTGCTCACTGCCACATTACAATGTCGTGTAACACTCAGCCCTAGGCCATGACCCCGTCTCTCTGAGTCCTCCCGATCCATAAAATAAAGGATTTCCTTGAACCCGCTGGGTACGAGGGCGAGGAAAACATTATTCACCCCTAAACATGCATAGCATGGGCGGGTTACACACATGATGTCGGCAAAACACACTCAAAACAACCTTATTCCAAAACCTAGCCTAAAGACATAAGTTCCATAATACCTAACTATACTCTCGACTCAACAACACTAACCAATAGTACCAGTAGTCCAGCTTATATGGACTAAGACCCATAGTACTAACATCTAACCAACTAAGAAACAATATCATAACTAAACAACTCAACCATTTAGTCACTCCCTTACCAAGAGCTGACTAACCTCAATCAACAAGATTAATTAAACAAGCAATTATTTAACTAATCTATCATGCAATCAACTCAATCAAACCGTTACCTAGATAGTTCGGCCTCCTGCTATAAAACTATATTTAAAGATAACGGGAACCTACACTCCACCATATCAACACGCAAGAATAACAAATATGATGCATTATATCCCTATTCCTAATCAGGTTATTAACTCAGTCTTAATTTCATTTCATCTCAGCTTAGCCCGTGCTAAATTGAGTCTGATTTAATAAAATAACCATGAGGACTTTAACATGAAATAACGTGAGCATTCTACTCTATATGAATACTAGATCCATCCTAAATTTCAAGTATAATTCACAAAAATCTACTGACAGTGTTCTATGCCGATAAGCAGCTGGTTGATCGGAAAGGACCTGGCCAAACCCAACCTGGACATCTTGAATGGACTTGTTACAGC